>BPLQ01006533.1:0-99747 GCA_021605075.1 Caerostris darwini
ATCAACGTATTTCCATTTTTAACTTACCAAATATTTTTCAATTTGCACATATTCTTACAAACAGTACAGAAACTGTTTATGTAATTTTGTTTTGATTAGCTTAAAAAAATCATAATTTCTAATTTTGTTTAAAGTACTTACAGAGATGTTTAATAGTTTTGCACTACTTTGGGGACGCAGGGGGGACGTAAGATGAGATTTTAAAAATAATAAAAAGTGTGTGTATTTTTTGTTGGATACTCATTATTGATCTTTCTCGCAGTCAAATGTCAGCATTTACGTTCTTTCTTTCTTTTTTTTATCAATTATCACACCTAGTTTACTTGTAGAAATATTAAACTATCTTGCAATATTTTTTAATAACCGAATTTGTATTTTTTTCTTCGTAAAATTCAAAAGTATAATCCTTAGTTTATTATATAATTTTTCAACAACATGTAAAAGACAAAATAAGTAATATAAAAAAAATTTAAGTCAATTCCTACTTTTTTTTTCAGTATATTGCAGAAAAGTCCTTTACAAATAAAAGTTTAAATTTTCCTCTTACATCTGGACCATCTATTATTAGATGCATCCAACTTAAATCTAAAAAAACTAAAATTAATTAATTAAATTTAATTAATGAATTAATATTTGAAAAATCTGTATTAACATCAAGTGTCATCCACTACAAGTTCAAAAAAATGTATTTGAACTTGAGTGGATGAATAAAAAGCATTTCATTAACGATTGAAAGTTTGAACAAGATATATATAGGGAGAGTGTGAATTAATAAAAGGAATTGAATAAATTTAATGATGCAAACGCTAATTAACCCTATTCAGAATTAATACCGTTCATGTTTTATTTTTATCCAAATTTTATTTATGGAGACGCTTAAAATCGTTGCAAAAATATTTCAACACCTGGTTTTGTCCTGTTTGTTTAAATAAATTTCAATGTTTCTGAATGAAATAATATGTGTTGTAATTTCAAAATTAAAATTAAATTAGAAATTTAAAAATATATGTAGTTTAAGTTTTTAATATTTCTAATAGAAAAAAAGATATTTTCTCCTCGTATTTATTTAAGTATTACTTCAAAATTTTTTAAAAATAAAGTAAATATAAAATAATTTCATCATTAATTAGTGATTACATTTTGATATTCTTATTTAAGACTGTAATTACTTTAGTAACTGTCGTAGTTGAAAGAGACGAATCAAATGACAATGAATCATTTTAATTTATATTCAAAGTTTTTCGTATTATTTAAATATTCTTTATACTCGTATTAAAAAAAAGCTATACATTTACAATATTATTAAGTGAAAGTATTTTAAAAGATACTTAATTGTAATTAATTCGTTTGAAAACACAAGTGAATTTTAGGCGTTTATCTCTAATATAAAGTAATGAGCATAAAATATCGTGAAGACATAAAAAAGATTGTACGAATATAAATAAAAAATTTTTAAGAACAATTTTTTTTTTGCCAGTACAAATTTTTTTTTTTAATTGAGTCTATATTGCTTACTATCGTAATGTAATATATTTCTATTATATAAAAAAAATTTAAATGAGCATAAAATATTTTTTACTTAACAAATAAACACTTGAGTTTCAAATTATATGCTTTTTTAGTTTTTATAAATCCCTAATTTAAACAAAGCTGCCATAAAATTTTTTATAAAACCTAACTATAAAGCATTAATTTTAGATAAAATTAAATCCATACTTTTTGTTAATTATATTTAAAAATAATAATATTTTAATATATATATATATATATATATGTATTAAATTAATAATGTTTTTTTAACTATTAACTATTAGAACTACTATTACAATGAAAGTTTTAAATAATTCTATATTAGTTTTATTATTCGTGCAAAATAAAACAGTTGTTTTTATTTTAACCCAATTCAATGCAAATAATATAGTTAATGCCGTGAAAATTATACTTAAAGTAAATGAAATTAAAACAAATATTTTTTTAATCGGGACAAAACAATATAAGCCTTTTAAATTATCTATGCTAAAATTCCTAAATTATAAAAGGAAGATTGTTGTCTTGAAATTTAAATCTTCTTAAACATGAAAATAAAATAGGAATAAAAAAAAGAGAATCCAAAGTCATATTTATTCGAAAAAAACATTTTTGTTTCAAATAAGTTTTTTTTAGTTCACTAAATGAACAAAAAAAATAAGATTTAATTTTTTGAAATTAAAATATTAACACATGATCCAAAATTTTTATTATTAATATTTATATTTTTATTGTTATTAACTATTGTTTACTTTTTTGTTTCAAATTATTTTTTTTTGTTTATTTGTTTCTTTTTGTTTAGCTTACTAAACAAAAAAAAATATTGGCATCAGGTTTTATTTATTTTTTTTTTTAATTAAAAATAATAACACGTGATTCAAGATTATTATAATTAATAATTTCATTTTTATTATTATTAATTATACGTATAATTAGATTTTTACTACTATTTTAATATTAGTAATATTATTAATAATTATTAATTACATTTTTTTTATTGTTTTAAATTTATTTTTTTGAAATTAAAATAATAACACGTGATTCTATATTATTATTATTATAATTACATTTTAATTATTATTCATTATTGTTATAATTAGATTTTTACTATTATTTTAATATTAATAGTATTATTAATAATTATTATTTAAATATCTTATTATTTTAAATTTACTAAAAAAATATTTATTTTTTTTTAAATAATTTACATTTTCCCAATTGAAATAGCTTGTTCTTATGATTTAAATCCTTCAGTTAATACTTAACTCAAAATCCCAGTATCAAGCCAATTTCAAGAAATTGGCTTGATACTGGCTTATAAAGGAATTGGCTTGATTTGTCAGTGTGCCTTTCACAACATCTTCCTTGAAACCTCAGAATCGACGAACAGCACCCTTTTAATAGATTCTGAATCCGGTCTCGCCCAGTATTTCCCGCAGCAAACACCGAACGGGGCGTGAAATCTGAATCTAATCAGTCGTTCAGACATCTCATCTATTCATAATATGCTCACAAGCTTTTTGTTCAAGTGTAAATATTGCAATAACTGGAGTATTGCAGTCAGCTCATCCAAGAAATTAAAGTGAGACTCGAAATCAGAGGCCGGGACTTGTAAAACGTTTGTGTTTGGCCGCCACAGCGTAAAAGGTCGAGATTTGCTGGATTTAACTGATTGCTGGGAGCGTCTACCTCAGGTGCTGTTTGATTGAATAAGGGGAAATAACTGACAAGAACGGTGGTGGTATAAACTGCCTTTGGCAGCTTTTGCACTGTTTAGTTAAACGAGAGGTTATTTTGAGTCTCTATTAGGACTCAGTCATTAGAAACATTTATCATTCTGTTCTCAAAATAAAGTTGAAAAAAAAATAACGTTGGTAATATGAACTTTGGAATAAATTAGTTGATGAACAACAACAAATAACAATTTAGATACTGCTTAGTGTAAATACACAAGTTCTTTGTAATTCGAAAACCTAAATTAAAAAATTATTTTGAACCAGTTATGGTAAAGACAAAAAACACATAAGAAATGTTACGCTCACTTAAAAGGTTAAAAACAGTCCCTTTGATGTATAAATGTTTACTTTAATTTCGATATCTTAAAGGAATTAATTGATTAGTGATTGAATTAGATTAAAACTTGGTGCTGATAAATTTAATAAAAGCAGAAATGCCATTGGATCATAGAATGAGCTCATATTTATTCTAATCACTTATAATGAAATTTACTTCAGCTTTAGGTAGTAATTTATTTAATAAATTTCCTTTGATATTCTTTTTTCGTAAGAATACAAATTTAACAGATAGACAACTATAGTACTAAGTAGTACTATAATAATTACAAAAGTATAATATAAAACTCCAGTATTTTCATGGAACACAATTCATTTTATTCATTTTACTGAATTCATTCATTTTACTGTTTTAAGAGTTGAGAAAATTTATAATAATACTTTAATGATTACTGCAAAATTCAAGCATATATTTTTATCCTATTCAAAAAATTACCCAAGATCTGAATTATTGTTATCATTGTTATTATTTATACAGAAGAAATGTCAGCAACAGTGGATTCAGAAAAATTAGGAATTTATTTTTAAAATTACATTCAAAATTCCTTTTTATGTGGTCTTCTTTTGCCCTTATTTGTGCGAATTTTTATATCATTTTTATGTAGTATTTAAAAAGAAATTGCCCATAAAAAATAGATAAATAAATAAATAAATGAAATATAAATAATAATAAGAAGAAGAAAAGAAAAAAAGAAATACATTCAAAACTGTTTTTTTTTTAAATATGTATATATTAACAAAATGTTAAGTAAATACATTTCATGCTATTCCTATACACCGTATAAAAACTGCTTTTAAGTGTGCGTAACATTTCTTATGCAAGATTGTCTTCTTATAATCTGAGAGAGAATTTATTTTGTCTTTATATAATCCAAATGAGAATATATCTAATAACTGGTTCATTTATCATACATAATTTTGAATGGTGCCGCTGTTTGTCGAGGACTAAAACACTAATTTGTTGTTTAATTCACTAAATTCTAGTCGGCAACGAAAGTCACACGGCTGTTCCACTCAAGCCTTATTTCAAATGCAGATTCAGATGCCCTCCTCCCTAAATAGACGTCTCTTAATTTAAACGCGATTACACTGATTGCCAGTGGTGATGTACGGAGACTTCTTTTATTTCTACAGAAGTCTTTTTCGGAATTGAAACACAGGAGTTCCTTTTTTTTTTTTTTTTTTTTTTCACGACGTCTATTTTTATTTCGAGCTTCGTGAAACTTTAATGGATGTGATAGATTTGTTTGCCTTGCTTTGAAATTCCACATTTTTTTATTTTATTCTGTTTCGTTTTCCTTCTGTTCCGTCCTATAAGATCTGGGCTCGTTGCTCTTTATTTATTTTTATCTTCCTTTTTTTTCATAACCCCCTTTCGTTTTAACTCAGACTTTATTCTGGCGTTTTAGTTGGATTAGAAATTTTGTCCAGTTCAAGATCTGCTTGAGTGGTCAAAACTGATGTCCCCGATAAAAAGGAAATGGTTTGGAAAAAGTTTGTCTGGTTAAAGAACCTGTTTAATTCTGCTTGGAAAAAGAAGAAATAAAAGACCATAGATTTTTACTCAAGTTCTTTCTGGAAACGACCCTTTCTGGAAAATTTAATTCCTGAAATATAACTTTATTAAATCTTATTTGGAGGATATTCAATTAAATGAGACTTTTATTATAGATCTTTAAAGTCGTATAAGAATCAATCTCGTTACTGTAAATAAAAGAAAAAAACTGCACATTAATTTTCTTTAGGTATTTCAACTAAACGACATTTGAATACATTAAATAGAAATTATATATAAATGTTTAACATATGATTTAGTTATAACTAAATTAACTGCTAATTTTTCTTTTGATTGTGAAATTGAATTGTGTGCAAATAATTCCTTATAACTCAACATATTGTTTTCGTAGGAAAGTTCAGTGCATTCTATGTTTAATTGTCTTTTAAAGAAGCTAAGAAACACCATCTAAGTAACCAAACTTCAGATATCACCATGGTCCAGAATTATATTCCTGCAAAGAATATAACTCCTAGCACCAATAGTATAGAATGTAAATCCAATCACCGAGAGCATAAAATGCAATTCCTAGTGCCAACAACACGTAATGCAATTTCAAGCATCAACAGTATGGAAGGCAATTCCTAATGCCAACAACACATAATACAGTTACCAGCACTAACAGTATAGAATATAAATCTTAGCACCAGTGGCATAAAATGCAATTCCTCATTCATAGGAACAGTAGGTGCTTCAATGCAAACTTGAAAATGTCTACTATATAATGTTTTAATTTATTTTCGGCACCGGAATTCAGTGGTATATGTATTATAAGACTTTCAACATTCCGTACCAGTACAATTTTTTTTGGGAACCATTTGTTTCGCGGAATCCTTATTCACGTGTCTTTATTAGCACAAGTACCAAATTTCAAGATATAGCGTAATCTGCAAATAAGCCGCAAGATATAGCATAATCTGCAATGCCAATTTTAATATGAACATCCGATATTTAAGCTAATAATACACTTTTTCCATTAAGATACTTATTTTATCAAGAGATGTTAAATAACCATGGTTAATGAAGAAATAAACATTGGGCATTCCAATTTGAGTTATAAATATATGATTCAAGAACAATCTCTTTATATATATCCCTATAAATCTATCTTCTATCTATCTATCTATCTATCTATCTATCTATCGGTCTGTCTGTCTGTCTGTCTGCCTGTCTGTCTGTCTATATATATATATATATATATATATAAACTAGTTAACGGAATTTTGCATGATCAAGCTATAACTATAACAACGGCTGATATTTTTCACTGAATTCATATTTTTTTATCTGATGCGTAGTTGGTAATTTTGAAGAAATTGTCACGATTGATATTTTTAGCTAGACGACGAAAACCTTATTTTGTGCCTGACACCATCTAGTGGCGTGTTCTCTCAGAATTTATAGAATTTTTTATTTAGAATTTTTTAAAGTTAAAATAGTAAATTTTTAACTCATTTAATGAAAGTGAAGCATTGTTTTTTTTGCAAAACTTTTCAATCGACTTCGTCATGCACACCCCATAATATGGAGAAACTCTCTCCAGCGACATATGCATTTAAAGCACGTTTCATGTAATTGATGTGCGAAACATTATTAAGGCGAATTATAGCACTAAGATGCCAACTGAACAAAGGAATAATCGTCGGAATGCTGGAATCCTGGCGATAACAAATCAAGGTATCTCAAATTGTGAATATGCCTCAGTATACGATTTCAAGACTGTGGCAAGGGTCAAATGCAAGTAACAATTAACCGACAACTAGTACTAGGTTGGCCAAGAATCATAACCGTTTGCGAAGATGGATATGTGGCAATAACTATACGAAGTCAAAGGGATAGTTGTGCCACAGAACTTGCTTTAGCACTCGCAACCGCCACAGGGGTATGATGAACTGTGTACAGGAGATGGCAAATGATGAAAACCTGATGTATGACAAACTGCATACAGTGCACTCAATCAAGTTGGTTTAAATGCCACGTTACCAGCTGATTGCATTCCCATCTCGTTTGTGGATAAACTCGCTCGTTTTCACATTTGGAACATTAGCTAAGAGGCGGATCTGAATATTAATTCTCGTTGAATAACGATATGGATAGACCGTGTAACACATTTTCACCCAGAAAAACATTGAAAAGACAACTTTTTCCGTCAAATGAGGGCAGGTATCATTCTGATGGTTGCACACACTTACATATATTTGAGATGGGGCTAGCAGCCCCATCAGCCCCAACAATTCAACTTGAGAAAATTTATTGGCATAATAATTTTCATTCAAATTGTTTCTTGTTAATAAAATTGATCATAATTGTTCTTTTGCATTCTTTATCTCTTTATCTTATATAACGGTTTCTCACTCATCTATAACATTTATCTCCATTCCAACTTATATTTCCATCATTTTTCATATAATTATAAATTATGTTTAACTTTTGGGCATGCATGTTGGGTATGTTGCCGGGTTCTTATCTGCTAGTGCTTCATAAAATTCAAAAGAAATATATAATCACGATGGACGGCTACACACAACTCCCTATCTTTGAGATGGGATCTATGACTGCTAAAAATAGTTTAACTTGGTGCATAAAAAGAGGCATTAGCATAAGTAATTTTCTTTTAAACTTTTTCTTGTAATAAATGTGGTAATTATTATTTTGCTTAGTTATCTTTTTAACTTATATAGCGGGGCAGCCAAACGGCCAATTGGCTATCGCCCTGGTCTTCGGTTCCACAGGCTTCAGATTAAAACCCTGGTGGTGGCAAGAATTTTTTTAGCTGTTCGGTATCCACGTTAAACTGTAGGTGTTGGTATAATTATCCTAAAGTGTACACAAAATGACTGCAGAGTAACAAACCAAACTTATATAACAGTTTCATACTCAAATATAACATTTATCTCCATTCAAACATATATTGCCATCATTATTCACGTAATTATCAATTATGTTTAACATTTGGACATTTATATTGTGTATGTTGCCTGACAAGGTCGGGTTCTTATATGCTAGTACTACATAAAGTTCAGAAGAAATATACATTCTATCAAGAATTTAATCATTTTTATCAAGCTTCTGCAATAAAATAAAAAACAAATATACTTGCTTATTAACCACGATACTTTTTTACGAGTGATTTTATATATACATATCCCAATTGCATAAACTATGAAGTGTCAAATAACTCACAGCAAATGTACTTCAAAATCCTATACTTACAAAAAAAAGGACAAACTTATACGTAATTTATAACCGTTTTTTTCCTTTATCCAAAACAGAAATTATTCCGAAATTATTTTTCTCCCACATTTCCGATTCTTTCTTATTTTCTCTGGAAAAAGACGAAACTTAATTTCGCCTTGTACTCAAAAGAATCGATTCATTCCGTCTCGTTCCTCATAACACCTGTGAGACGCAACTTTTGACCCAGTCACTGCCTCCAGAATTCGGGTAAGAATTCGATCCGCAGTTCTAAGGCACCGGATCAATTTTTACATCCAATCCACGTCAGAATAAATTACTCTTCAGTGGGTGGGAAAATCGAGATGACGTTTTTGTCATTTTACAAGACACGACTTCGACCACAGGAGCAGGCAGGCTCCTTCCGATTTGGAGAAAATCCGATTCCCCGCTTTTCATTTATTTATTTATTTATTTATTTATTTATTTTCCCCTTTTTATTTCTTTCCTCTTTTCCTGCGTTATCATCTGTGCGTCGAAATGAATTACTACTGAATCGAATTGGAAGAGACGGTTTGTTTTCCCGATTCCCGGAGTTACGGCGACAGAGTGTCTCGAAGCGTTCCACATTAAGCATGCTGCCATCTGGTAGGCATCAAAATATATTAGTTTGTATTTATCGGGATCAGTATCAAAAAACTGTCTAATGATTTTTTTATTTATTAAAATTACCATTTGTAACATCAGTTTAACCTATACTATGAATCGTGTTTAAAATGCAAAAGAGTTTACAGTTATAATTTGTTGAAATGGAGCACTAGCTGATCAATGAAAAATAAATATCAGGAGAGCTCGAAGTAGCCTGTTGTATATTTGGAGAGGGGCAAGGCATCTAATGAAATTAAGAATGTGGTAAAAACATAAAGAAAAGATAGTAGATAAGGATGTTTTAGAAAATTATTCATCGATGCTTTAAAGATGGCTGCTGAACGCTCTGGTTGTAAAAGCGGAGATCTATATTTAATGCTGGATTATAGGCTCAGGTGTATTAGAAGGAAGGGTATCTAATAAGAGGATGGTAAAAACACAAAGAAGTAAGAGTAGATAAGAATATTTTAGAAAAATTATTGCGAATGCTTTAAATATGGCTGCTGACAACAAGGTATAGAGTCATAAATGAGTTAGAACCACACCATTTATAAAGAATTTCTAATTTGAATAAAATTTTTATATCGTTTAGTTGAAATACCTAAAGAAAATTAACGTGCCATTTATCTTTTTTTTTTTATTTACAATAACGAGATTTTTTCTTATACGACCTTAAAGATCTATAATAAAAGTCTCATTTAATTGAATATCCTCCAAATAAGATTTAATAATGTTATGTTTCACGAATTATATTTTCCAGAAAAGACCGTTTCCGGAACAAACTTAAGTTAAAATCTATGGTCTTTTATTTCTTCATTTTCCAAGCAGATTGAAAGCAGGTTCTTTAACCAGGCAAACTTTTTTCCAAACCATTTCCTTTTTATCGCTGACAACAGTTTTGACCACTCGAACAGATCTTCAACTGGACAAAATTTATAATCCGACTAAAACGCCAGAAAAAATCTGAGTATGAAAACAAAAGAGATAAAAATAAATAAAGAGCAAAGAACCCAGATCTTATAGGACGGAACAGAAGGAAAACGAAACAGAATAAAATAAAAAAAATGCGGAATTTCAAAGCAAGGCAAACGAATCTATCACATCCATAAAAGTTTCAAAGCTCAAAATAAAAAGAGACGTTGTGAGATAAGAAAAAAAAGGAACTCTTGTCTTTCAATTCCGAAAAAGACTTCTGCAGAAATAAAAGGAGTCTCCAAGGAGGAGACATCCTGTACATCACCACTGGCAATCAGTGTAATCGCATTTAAATTAAGAGACGTTGGTTTAGGGAGGAGGGCAGCTGAATCTGCATTTGAAATAAGGCTTGAGTAGAACAGTCGTTCAACTTTCGCTGCTAACTAGAATTTAGTGAATTAAACAACAAATTAGTGTTTTAGTCCTTGACGAATCGCGACGGCATTCAAAATGTTCATTGAGTAAACAAGTTATTATATACATTCACATTTGGTTAATATGATGACAACGCATACTATTTCTCAGAAGACAATCTTGCATAAAAGAATGTCACATAGATTCAAAACTGTTTTTGTGCTATGTATGGGAATAACATGAAATAAGATTACTTATAAAAACTTTTGAATTGCAATTTACTTCTTTTTATTATTATTATCATTTCCTTTATTTATTTATTTTTAATGGCAATTTCTTTTTATATACTTCATAAAAATTATACAAAATATGGCACCAATTGGGCAAAAGAGAACCACACAAAAAGAAATTTGAAGATAATTTTAAAAATAAATTCCTAATTTTTTTCTGAAAAAATGCTATTATTGCTGACATTTCTACTATAGAAATAATAATAACAATAATTCAGATCTTAGGTAACATTTTTTGAATAGTATAAAAAAATATGTTCTTGTATTTTTCAATATTCATATTTAGTTATAACCACGCTATCAGTTAAACATTTATAAAGAATTCCTATTTAAAATAAAATTCATATAATTATTGAAATACCCAAAGAAAATTAATGTGCTTTCTTTTATTTACAGTAACTAGATTGTTTCTTATACGACCTTAAAGATCTATAATAAAAGTCTCATTTAATTGAATATCCTCCAAATAAGATTTAATAAAGTTATATTTCATGAATTAAATTTTCCAGAAATGGCCGTTTCCCGAATGAACTTAAGTAAAAATCTATGGCCTTTTATTTCTTCATTCTCCAAGCAGAATGAAAGCAGGTCCTTTAACCAGGCAAACTTTTCCAAACCATTTCTTTTTTATCGGGGACATCAGTTTTGACCACTGAAGCAGATCTTGAACTGGACAAAACTTCTAATCCGACTAAAGCGCCAGAATAAAATCTGAGTAAAAAAAAAGGAGATAAAAATAAATAAAGAGCAAAGAACCCAGATCTTATAGGACGGAACAGAAGGAAACGAAACCAGAATAAAAAAAAAATGTGGAATTTCAAAGCAAGGCAAACAAATCTATCCCATCCATAAAAGTTTCACGAAGCTCGAAATAAAAAGAGACGTTATTAAGTAAGAAAAAAAAGGGGAACTCTTGTCTTTCAAATCTGAAAAATACTTCTGGAGAAATAAAAGGAGTCTCCAAGGAGGAGATCACCACTGGCAATCAGTGTAATCACATTTAAATTAAGAGACGTTCGTTTAGGGAGAACGTTAGCTGAATCTGCATTTGAAATAAGGCTTGAGTAGAACAGTCGTGTAACTTTCGTTGTCAACTATAATTTGGTGAATTAAACAACAAATTAGTGTTTTATTCTTCGGCAAATCGCAACGCCATTCAAAATGTACGCTAAGTGAACAAGTTATTAGATATATTTACATTTGATTAATATGAAGATAATACAAATTCTTCCTCAGATATATAGTAAGACAATCTTGCATATAAAATTGTTACAGACACAGAAAACAAGTAAGTAATCGAAATGCAAATAGTGAATTGCGGTAATTTAAAAATACTGCTATCAAAAATAGAGCCGAGGCTCAATTCTTTAATAGCAGCGCAAAAAGTTCAGATTCTCATTAGGACCATTTTTGGTTTTACTCGTTAATTTTTATTTTTTTGCTACCATATGTTATCTTAGTTTTATATACGTAATGCGAATATTATTACGTTTGACTTTAATTATTTTATAATTTCAAATTTCAAGATGTCTTAATTACAGTATTTTTATTTATTAGTTTTAAAATGAAGTCATATAAATAGAAACATAAAATAACACAAAATTTTACTATAACTGAGTAATTTGTTTTCTGTAAAAGGGGTGTTAGGACAAATAAATTTTTAAACGAATGCATTACAGCAACATTATCTACATATCTATTACAGCTGTAAATAATTGAATAATTGAAAGAGACGATTTATTTCACTCATTCCCAGAGAAAAATTGCATTAAACTGTATCCTTTTACTATCTGTAGAAAACACCAAAGATGGAATAGCGAAATGCAATAGCGAAAATTAGAAAGGCAAGACGAAGACTTGAGACTGAACAATTGCATAATTAATTCCCGATCACTATTCAAATCACATAGAGTCAGTAATTAATATCTGACCAATGTCGTACTTAAACAGTCAGTAATTAATTTCTGACCACTATTAAATCCTAGTAAAGAAAATAATTCAATTCCGACCACTATTTCACCAGAGTCAGTGATTTATTCTGATTACTTATCAGTGTTTACTATCTATCTTCACATCCATTTACATTCAATCTTGCTTATTTTTTGATGGGAAAGAGAATTGCATCTTTACTAATCAAGGCCGTTTTTTTTTTTTTTTTTTTTTTTTTTTTTGAAATATAGAAAATAAAAAAATTAAAAATTAATAAAAAATTATCTGTATTTACAATTTTTTTAAATTAATTTGAAAGAGATATAAAAAGGAATATCTTCTTCTAATAAAAAATTTAAATTACGCAAAAATTATTAATATTACCTATGAGTTAAATTCAGATGATATAGTATTATTAGGTGATGAAATATTACAATTATTGTATTACATTAAAATTACAATGCACACACACACACACACATATACATATATATAATTTTAAATCTTACATGAATTCGATATTTGTCATTAGTAGAAAAGCAGAAAAGATTATGACAACTGTAGCAAAATGATTTCCTGCTTCCTTTGCTATCCACACCTAATAAGAATGAAATACCTATAATCAGTATCTTGCTAGATTTTGTTACAAACCTATACAGTATATATTTTACAGCGAAATGCCTTTTAAATAGTTCTTTGTGTTTGTAAACGTTATAAATTAGACAACCATATTGAACAAGAAATAAACGACTCATATCTGATATAAAAATTATTATTTCATTCCATATGATGTGTTCAACATACTTAAGTCAATGTGAACAAGCGTAGAAACGAAATCACAATAAACAAAAAATATTTTCCTGTATTATAAGTTGGGCGTCAAAATAAATTATTGCCGATTTGAATGGGAAAATACTTATTTTTCTTACTCCCAAATGTACAGAAGTGTCTCGAAGATTAATTTATTACGCAAGAATTATCTTATATGGTTCAAAACATAGAAATGTTATTTTGTATGAATCGTGTTTCTTTTGAGAGTACGAATCATGCTATGATACTTTCTGACTTATCAAAATAAGTGTTACAGCATCAAAGTTTACAAACTAAAATAGAAGTCGGATTTCAAATATAAGATCCATTTAAATATGTCTCATTTTACAACCTCATCGATACTTGATATATATATACGGCAGATAAGATACTACATGCGAATGTCTAAAAGTTTAATTCAGTAAGCAAAAATAGGGTTCAAAATATAGGTATGTTATTTTATATGTATTGGGATCCTTTTTCGAACGCGATTGATGTTTACCTATTTATCAAAATAAATATTACTAGCATCAAACTAAGATAGAGGTTGGATTTCATATACAAAACACGTGTAAACATGTCGCATATTTGTAGCAGTATACGTGTTTTGAAAGGAATTATCACTGAAACGAATATAAATAGAAGCTATGTTTTGAAGGATCTCCACACAGGTAAGCAACCGAGCATCTCAAAACGATCTTGTGATCAAAGTATGTTAGAATCTAATAATTTGTGATGATTTCTAGTTGATCAAAATAAGTATTCATAACATGAAATTTGTGAATCTATAACAAATAAATGCAAAAGGATATAGGCTTTTAATTTGCTGTATTTCAGAAACATTATCTGGGATTTGCACGTCAAAAAAAGCGTATAATGTACTTTCAAATTTAGGAGGAATGCCTTTATTGCAAGATAGACAACTAAAACTAATACTTGTTTACGACAGACAAACAAATATATTGTAAATGCATTTTCTTAGAATTTCTATGATTACTTTGAGACTGAAAATAATCATTTTCAGAATCGATTTATATAAAGTTATTTAGATATTTCAGATAAATCTGTCTTATTTAGAATTTATGAAAACCACAAAACAGCGGATACTATTTCTATTGAAATATTAACCAAACTAAAGATTTCAATTTTCAATGCGGAACATGTTTTTACTGTTTCAAATACCAGGAAATAATATATTGGAACTTTATGCTATATTTCATCTGGTGGATTTTATATTTATTTGGTTATTTCTTAGTTTTCATGTTTAAAAATACTTTCCATCTTTCAATTTTATACGTTTTTAAATTTACTTTATTATTTTTTGTTTATTCTTTTGTCTTTTATGGACATAAGATTGAAATTTTTGTACCTAAGAATATTTAAATTGAAGAGCTGTAGTTGGAATCCAATGACTACATCCGATGAAATCATTGCGCGGCCTGACTAGACAATTGGCTAACTCTCTGTCCTTCGGTGTTTCAGGTTCGAATCCTGACGTTGGCATGGATGTTTGTTAGTGGTTCGTAATTCAAGTTAAACTGTAGGCCCCGGTCAGATTAGTCTAAAGTGTGCGCAAAATGGCAAATCAAACTTAGTCAATGCTTTAAGAAATGAAGAGAGTTGATGGTGATTAAGACAGCGATTGTAAGTGTTACACCACGATACTCGGACTGATACTTAAAGGTTGAAATGATATTTAAATGATGTATAATACTTAATATATTGCAATAATATATATTATTGTATAATTAATACTTGATACTTAAAGTTTTCTTCCATACAACATCAAAACGTGAACTAACAGTTCCACTGAAAGTAATGTCCTCCTATCATTACCAGTTGGCCCGGCTATGCTTCTATCGATTAGAGATCTCGTATTACAAAGATTTATAAAGTTTAGCTCTGGAATCGCATTTAATTCTTCATTCAGTTACTTTGAACAAATTTGGAATTTCTGGACTCGCAGTGTAGTGGTAACATGTGCATCGTATTTGAAAGAATACTCCCATAAAAATCAAATGGTGGTGGCTGTTGCAGTCGCTACTTTCAGAAACAAAGTGATTCATTAGTGCTTGTAAATGTTAGTGATCGTTTTATCACCATACAAAATAACGTAAATAAAGGGCATCTATCCCTAAAGTCCTCCAGGAATGCAATGATTGTTTTATCTCACCCGTCAGTGTTGGTAACATACATAACTGTCACATGAGGCCTATCGATGTACAACAATAAAAATATTTTAACAAATGTTTATTCAGTTTCTTTGAAGAAGTAATGGGATTTCTCAACTCTCAGTGTAGTGGTAAAATGCTCAGCGGATTTGTAAGAATACTCATGTGAAAATCCAATGGTTGGTGGCTGTTGCAGTCGCTACTTTCAGAAACAAAATGATTCAATGGTGATTGTAACAACGTGCATTAGCATCTCAAATTTTTTCTATCATAAAAATTAACGAATGTAAGTCATTTATTACCTAAAAGTCCCTCCTGAATGAAATAATGGCTTTTCTCACTCGTCAGTGGAAAAACATATTAATAACTGAAGCTTGATTACTTCTTGTTAATATCTCTTAAACATAAAAAAAATAATTTATAAAATAAAATAAAAATAAGAAAATAATAATTATTTAATATATATATTTCATACAAGAATCTGAATTGATCCGTGTCCTCTCATTTCATTGAAATCGGGTACTTTTTTAAAATAATAATTAAAATAATTAAAGAAAGAATGGAAAATGTTGTTTGTTGTCTCTTAAATGTTTTAAATCTCTTTAATGACTTGAGCTACTACTACATTCATTTTCTGTAATACAATTCATTATTATACAATAAGACTAGTCATTAGCTGAACTCCAATTGAATGTCTAGACAATGCATATATTTCTCTAATTAAATATTACATTATTACAAAGCAGTCAATTCCATTTGGTATTTAAATAGGATATCATCTTATTATCACAGTTTATAAATTCGATTAAATACTTGATTGTATTGTTAAAATTAGGATTCTTGTATTCATACTTGGCTAATATTTCAACTTAATTTTTTTACAAACAGTTTAGAAATTCACATAAAATTTTAATTTCATTTAAAATTTCAGTATAAAAATTTTTTAATAAAAATCAACGCTATTTTGCATGATTACAGAAAGATTGTTTTATATTCTAGTGTTCTAATGTTCAAATGTGTAACTGAATTTTAATTAATTTCATTTCATAATTGCCTTCTTGAAATCCTGACAAATCTATGAAATAAGGCAAATTTTGTTAGAAAAGAAAAGACTACGAATGAGACAATTGTTAAAAGATCGTGTTAAATAGTTTCCATTTAATATGTTTGGTTAAAAAATTTTATCCCTTTATGATCTCATGGAGACCACAACGACCAGGTAATAACACTTTAGGTTTCAGTTCTAGATAGATGGATTTGCAGTCTAACAAATCAAAAGAACCGGAACTGTCTAATGTTTCGTTTACCATTCCATTGACGTCTAAAAAGTTCATCTCAAAAACTACAAATAACAAATGTAATATACATATAGGCCCATTATTTTTTATTTATTTGGTTTGAATTTAATGCTTTTTGTAACCATCCTATTCATTCCTTTTAATAAAATTTATATGTATGTTCTAGCATAACATTTAGTGTGCGTTTGTACGTATAGGGTCCACGATAAAATTTATAGAATTTAAAAATTTATAACAGCATTTTAATTTTTTTTTACTGAAGTCGCTATTCTTTTACCTGGCTTGTCATCGAAAATCTCTAAACACATTTCGCTTTTTATTATTTATTTAAACAAATGTATATGATATCATCTGATTACTTCATCTATATTTTTTTATATTGTTTTTAGAAATTTTCTTGAAATTAAAATGGTATATGTATTAAAAATTAACATACGTGAAAACAAAAGTCAGCATACACAAAAATTACATTCATTATATAATTATAAAAATTAAAAAGCTGCAGTGTTTTTATATTTAAACACAAAATGCATTCACTTATATTTAAGTAAAAAAAAAATATGTTTAAACCCACGAACAGAAAATAAGTGATTTAATGAAAATCACATGACACAAAAATGCACAAACACTCAAAGGGAAATGAAAAATTAGCATATATTAGGCAATTGAAATATCTTAATATCGTTTAATTTGGTTTTTGGAATGACATGTTTGATCATGTCATTGAACCAATGTTTTGTGAGATACATGGCGTAATTTTCAAATGCTCTTGCAACAATGTATTCTTTAAGGAATTTTTATCTTGCCCACTGTACTTTCTTACTCACCTATCAAGTTCATCCAGTAGTTTTCGGTAGAATTCTAATCTGACGGCTGCTGAGTAGTGTGATGCTGTGCAGCTACTTTTAATGGGGTCATTTTTTTCATAATCTTCACTGTGTGTTTTAGATCGTTTTCATACTGAAAGATTCACTGGTTTTCAAGCTATAAACTTTTAACAGATGCATGTACACAATCTTGCAATATTTTTAAATATTCCATAAGTCCATCGTATTTTCAATGAAGGCAAATTTCCTAACACCTAAAGCGAACACTGACTTCCAAACCAGGACTCCACCACTCTTCATTATTACAACGACATTTATGAGCTTCAATACTTTGTTTCTGTGCCGCCGAATTTCGCTACGTCCGTCACTTTATCTACCATTATCGGTAAAATGGGCAGATTTACAAAATTAAAATCATATGGATGCATTTCACCAGCAATATTTAGCTTTTTTCATTGATTTGATCTGGATACTAAATTTCTTCTCAGTACACGCTGCCATAAAATCCTTAAGATCAAAAGTATTTTCAAACTGTTTCAATATTAACATACCTACAAGTTGTAGCTGCAACATATTCTGTTAATCGAGAAGCTGACAATGCCTTAACTAATCTCATTTTCCTCATCAGTTCTCGAACGATTCGAACAGTTATAATTCTTAGCAATCCAGTACGAGGTGTGTTAAAAATATATCCAATTGCATCGTAATTCCTTAGAATAATTTGGACAATATACAGATGTTGAAAATTGTTGTTCTTGCAATTTCAGCGTAAACAATTTCAATATTATCAAATTACGAATGTGAACACCAATTTCTGGAGTCATTTTAACTGGAAATAGAAATAACACAAATTTCTTAACGCATATTCAAGATTACCTTTTGAACAATGGCAATGTTTTAAAGTTCCTGTTTAAATAAGAGTGAACAAGAACCTCTACAAAAGCATCTCCTGTATGTAGATTTTTAAATTTTTACTGTACATATTCTGGAAAATTAAGTCGATGTTTGTCTTTTACTTTTATAAAATATTGCTTAATATAAAATTTAAATTTGCTGTAAATTTATTTGCAGTAATTTTATTTTAATTTATAAACAAGAAAAACGTTTCTGCTTACTATTCGCAAAAGATTAATTTACAATTTTCCTCCTTATTTTTCCTTATAAAACCCGTTTAGTTTTGGTAAATTTTATTATCTGAAATCGAGCAGAGTAGGGTCATATCTGCTAGTTATATATCAACACTGTCCATTTGCAAAATTCCAATTGAAATCTCTAGGCAACGCTTAGTATTTTGATACAGATGCATTTTGCTAATTAAATGTCATGTTATTACAAAGTAGACGATTTTAATTGGTACGTAATTGGAACATCAATTTATGATACTGTTCAGAAAGTTATGCAATCCACAATTATTTAATGAATCAGAACGTTTCAATTAATACTCAGTTGTGAAAATAATTACTCCATTAAATATTTTGATGCATTTGATAGAATTTGATTGATTCCATTCCTACTGTGCTAATATTTAACCTTTATTTTCGTAAATAATTATACAACAAGATGAAATATTAATTTTATCATTAAAATTCGATATTAGGAATTAAATATTTTATTAAGGTCCTTGCTATTTTGCATGATTGTATAAAAAATGTATCATTATTCTCAGATTTCTATGATAGTTTATTAAATTCTTTTAGTTTTAATGTTCAAATTTATAACTGAATTTGTATTAGTTGCAGAACTTCAATCATTAAATCATTCTCTTAAAAGGGTGAAGGATCCACTTAAATATTCAAAATGTGCAATTTATTTAATGCAAGGCTATATGAGAAAGCCTTACCAATGGAATAATCTTAAAATATCTGTTGCATTTCTCTGCCTCCTTGTCAATTGGTCATTTTTTATCATAACACTTGCATTGTATCTTGCAAAATTGTGGT
The DNA here is from genome assembly GCA_021605075.1 of Caerostris darwini. NCBI lineage: Eukaryota > Metazoa > Arthropoda > Arachnida > Araneae > Araneidae > Caerostris > Caerostris darwini. The sequence continues at coordinate 19,571 of BPLQ01006533.1, forward strand.
TGCAAGATATTGATATAATCTGGTAAGCCTGAATAGTGAATGTAGTGGAAATAGGGAATCTTGTATTTATCTGTTTTTTAGTGGCAAATAACGGCAGATCTAAGTGTCAGACATTAAATACAACATGTAAACGAGATTGCAATTTTTTTTTGTTTATACAGTTTCTATCTTCGATCAACTTACTGATTTCCTTTATTGTAATTTTAATAACCCTATATCGATATATTTTATTAAGATATGTAAAATTATGCATATTTTTTTAATTCAATAATGCTTAATGCTCTTCAATTAGAGGAGTTCGAGATGTTTTCCTATTTTCATAATTTTGTTTGTTTTTTCACCTATTTAATTTTTTTTTACCAAAACTACATATTTTTTACATTTGATTTTATTATTTGATGTTAGATAGTTACGTTTGCAGATTTTTTCTTATTATTTGATGCTTGACAGTTACATTTGCACATTTGTCCTTATTATTTGATGTTAGATAGTTACATTTGCACGTTTGTCCTTATTATTTGATGTGTAACAGTTACATTTGCACATTTGTCCTTGTTATTTGATGTTCGATAGTTACATTTACACATTTCTTCTTGTTATTTGATGTTGGACAGTTATATTCGCACATTTGTTCTTATTATTTGATGTTGGACACATTTGTTCTTATTATTTAATGTTGGACACATTTGTTCTTATTATTTGATATATATAGTTACATTTACCCTTTTAATATTGTAATTTACATATGAATAAAAATATTATATAGGAGAAATAACAATTAAATCTTTAAAGACCATAATATAATTTTGTAATGATAAATAAAAATGTAAATTTTTTTGGGGGAGAGACATGCCATACTATAATAAAACCATGATCAAACATAAAGAGCTTTGCCAAACCTTTTGGTGTTTTAAAATGTTCGGTACATACCAGCACTTAGACATTTCGAATCCTTTGAGACGAAATTAGGGTTGAAACTTCCCTTTTCCTTTTGAAAATTAAATATGACTTTCGTCTCCGAAAGTGATGTCAAACAGAATGCATCATCGCTTTCAGCACTTAAATTAAAACTCATACGCTTTCTGAAATTTAAGTGATTGTTGTATTGAACGTTGAACAAAATAATAATTTAATTTGTACTTAGAAATGTCGAAACATAGATCAGTAATTTGATAAAAGCGATCCAACATCGATTCGTAGTTTTGCTAAATGGCGCTTTTGGAAGATACGTTTTGTTTGCTTTAAAGCTCATTTGTTCTGTGTCTTTCTTGTTATGATGGAAAAGTTAAACTTCCATTTAATGAATAAAACGAAATGTTTGGTAAAATAATACTTTGTAAATATGGTGACTGAATTGTCGATGCAATGGACGGTTGGATGTTTGAGTTTACTAAAATGTTGAATATAATTACTAATGTATTCCTTCTTTGGAGATGGAAAGGAAATTTGTAAAGAAAATATGTATTAAGTCAATTATTTATCTAGTTGTTTTACGTTGTTTATTAAAATGCAGCAAATCCTTAACGTGAATTTTAATGGTATTATTAAAATAATTGTTTAATTTGAAAGAAATTTTCGTTTATTCAAGCATGTAAATATCTTTTACTAAACTATGCACTATCTTAACCTTTTTATTTCATTCATGTTAAAGAACTAACAAAAGATTTAGTGGGCATCTTATTTCATTGTAAAACAATTTATTGAAGATTTTATAAAATAATAATAATAATAATAATAAAATAATTTCATAAAATAATAATGATAAATAAAAAAAAGAACGTTATAAAACAAACCTGTTCTGAAAAATTAAGAATAAAATATTAAAGTATTTATAATTTTTTTAATTTGCGAATGTCCAAATATTATCAAGTGCGATCCACCATCATCCAATCATTACCCCTAAAAGTCTTCCCAGAAGGCAATGTCCTCCTTTGGTGTACGTAAGAGCAAGAGGTCACAGGTTTCGGGTTCGAATCTCGTCAGGGACATGGATGTTTGTAGTGGTGCTTGGAATCCGCTTTAAACCTTAGGTGTCGGTCTAATATGGTCATAGAGCGTTGTCTTAAGGTTTTGATAATATTCTGCCCTCGCAATTCCTTGTTAAAATGAAGCTGCATATTACCCTTATCCATTGTCCAGTGGGGTCTTCTGGACCTGGTGTAGGCTTTCCTGCACCAGAGGGATTAGGAACAACAGAGCGAAAGGTTCATCAAATGAATAATTAAAAGTTCAAAATCCATGAAAAAAAAACCCATGACTAATCCAAATCCAAATCAAAAAGTCCAAAATCCATCATATGAGCCATGGAACTAAAAAAAAACGATTAGAATCCAAACAAATAAATAAAAAATCTGTTGCAAAAAAATGTAACAAAAGTTGTTTTAATTTAAAAGAAAATTAAAACAACTTTCTATAACATTAAAAGGATTATAATTTAAATAACTAATTTTAAAATTATAACGCTAATAGGATAAGTATGGGGCGTGACTAGTGCATTAACTCCTGAAGAGAAAACCTATCAATAAAAAATTAACTTTTTCCTCAATTTTAAGGAAATGGAATTATCCGAACAACTGAAAAAAAATATTCGAATAAAATTCTCTACAATAATCTGTTAAATTGAATTTGCTGTTAGTAAATTTTTAAGTATTAATTTTACATTGACTATTTAAGCTAAGAGGGAATTCGAACTCTTACCATTTCTTCTAAAACAACTACAATTTCCTCAACGAAGACAGTAACTGATAATGCTAATAAATACTTTTTTTTTTGCATATTTATAATAGTTACTTATAATGTAATAGTTACTATATAACATAATACACTACTATTTATAATAACTGCATATTTATAATAGTTACTTATAAATTCTAAAGCCAACGGCCGTACCATGCTGAATATACCGGTTGTCGTTAGATCACCGAAGTTAAGCATCATTGGGCGCGTTCAGTACTTGGGTGGGTGACCACCTGGGAACACTGCGTGCCGTTGGCAAATTTGGGACCTGAATGGCCGAGTGTCTAGCGCTCTGGCGCTCGATGCCACAGGTTTCGGATTCGAATCCCGGCGGTGCCATGGATGTTTGTAGTGGTTCGGAATCCACTTTAAGCCGTAGGTCCCGGTCTTCTATGACTGTAAGAGCGTCACGGAGCAAAAGTCAGGCTTCTACCTACGGGGTGCTCCATCACAACATGAGCTGCTTCCTTCCCCTTCAATCACGAGTCCATATGGGCTTGTGGGCTTGGCCAGCCAAGTGGGATAAGAAACAACAACAACAACAACATAAATTCTAAAAGTACGAATTTGTATTGACCTCATATACGATGGCATAAAGTACTATTGTACATCAAAATATTCGTTGTTATTTTCTTTACAAATGATAGTGAAGATTTTATTTTAGGTTTCAAAATAAATATAAAATGTATTTTCTGTTGAAAGTTAAGTTATTTTATATCCTCTTTTACAACAAATAAATGTTTTTTATTCATGAATTGAAAAAGAAAACTAGTGAATAATAATAAAATTATATATTTATTTTCTTTCACAAAAAAAATCAGCAGCATCACTAAATAGAGAGTAATTTCAGATGCAAAAGTAAAACATCAACAAAAGAAAATAGAATCTTATAAATTAGTACTACTTGGATATTTCTATTGAAAGTTGCATTTGAATTCTATTTTAATCAGTGATTATTATGTAAACTGAACTTAAGGTTTTGCAAAGAAAAAATTAATGAATTGTGTTTGGATAGAAAATAAGAGAAATGAAATAAGCAAGACATTTTATATTATTCGAAACCTACATTTTTTTAAAATAATGCAAACAAAACATTATTTTTTTTCAAAGTACACTTTCTTTGTTTAATATATGAAAATAATTTCTAATGAATTACAAATTTGCTATTGTTCTACTAGAAAATCCCTATTTTTATATATTTAACTTTTGATATCTCAACATCATTCGCATTTGAAATTTTAAAATGTCTCATATTATGATAATTATTTTTTTTTACTTTTTCACGAAGTTTAAAATTCATTTGTATTTGTACAAAATAATATTTATATTTAATCAAATAATTCTCAAAATGAAGTTTTCTTCTATAGTAGTAATCATAAAACAATTCGCAATTAATTGAATAGTTTTTCAGCATGTATTTCAATATTCTTCGTAATATAACTACTTATATAATCCATATTTGATTAAACACATTATTCTAATTCTATCAAAATATTATTAATGCACAGAATATAAAATTTCAAAAACTCATTAAATATAATTTAATTTTTTTAAACTTTAATTTCCCTTTATTTAAAAACTGTACAATATCGAAAAATATGGATTTTATTTTTCGTATAAGCTCTAAATAAATACCAATATGAATATAATCATTTTCAAACTTCATATATTATTTTCAGCCCCAAAAATAGTTCAATCTAATTAATTCTTTAAAAAATAAAGGAAATTTTATAATTTCATTGTTATTTTATGTATTTTAGAGTTCAGAAGTATAAGTGATTACCTTCTGCACCAGAAATTGCGGATTTTTAAAAATCCTTTTTTCTTTTAGTTATTTGTTCTAAGGTAATTTCGAGGGTAAAATGTCTATAAAATTGTATAATTAAACGAAAACGATTTTACATTGCAAATCATTATTTTAATAATCAAAGAGTATTAAAAAAAAAAAATTAATTTGGCTCAGATATTTAGTTAGGTTACGCATTACTTATCAGTTTAAATTACGCATTACTTATCAGTTTAAATTACGCATTACTTATCATGCAGAATGCAACACCGTAAAAGAATATCCAAACAGCATGGAATTTGTATCATGGGCATACCGTGATAGAATATGTAGATAATTGCCATATCATATAACATATGAGCATATCATGGGCGACTGCGGCGCCACTTAAAAATAAAGATTTGATTTGTCGGTCTACGGTCATTTTTTTCACACTTTAGGCTATTTACACAGGGCCTACTGTTTAACAAGGATTCCGAACCACTAACTCAGTCAGGACTTGAACCTGAAGCCTGTGTAAAAATGGAGGAAAGGAGAGATTGTATTCAAATTCAGTAAGCCTCATAGCAAAACAAAAGCATGTTTATGTGTTTGAACGAGGCAAAAATCGTTGCATACAGAGATTGCGGATTATCCTTTTGAGAAATCTGTCATTGCATCAGATGTAGCCAAGCAACACTCATGCGAATATGGAATTGCTTCGATACAGAAGGCAATAACTGATAGGCATGAGTTATTGTAACCGCCTAATCACACCATTTCCGAGAAGACAGGCATAATGTGGGCATGTCAGTGGCGAAGAGCACTGCCCCATCTTCAAACATATCGCAGCAACTATTTTCTGTAACACAGTAACCAATGTCCAAATGAATAATTCGACGTCATTTGCAGTACAAAAACAGTGGATTGCCCTCCATGCCACCATTTCTTAACTTACCTTAAACTTTAAAACACTGAATGTCAGGGTTTGTAATGGTGCACTGAATGTCAGAGATGATCCTCTGAATAGCATGACATTATATTTTTGGATGAATGCTTGCAGTACCACGATAGTTGAATTAGAGTTTGAGACATCGTGGAGAGGCTGCTCGACTGTTGTGTTATGCATCGTCATGCTAGTCCTGCACATGGTATTATTGGGCAGGATGGTATTGAATTGCACTTCCGTATCCCCCAGTAAGCATTACCTGCATACTTACCAGGCAACGTTTTATCTCTGAGATTTTGCAGTCTGTTCTCCTTCTTCAACTTCGGCCAAGTTTCAACAGGGCAATATGTGACCACAGTGTTCAAACATGAACGCAATGTTCAAATTTTGTTCATTACAGTTAAACATTCTTGTTTGTTAGTTAAGAGGAGAAATAAGTATTTTATTGCATTGTTACCCTGGCATGTTGCATATTGCATTGTTACCCTGGTCCTACTTACCGCACACTGCACATGTCTGATCAATTATAGAAAAATCCTTTGCCTGGCCTGTCACACACGCGGATACACCAGATAAACTCACTACCTACGTGTGGAGTCAGTATGGTACCATTCCCCAACAACACATCCAAATCATCTTTCAGTCAATACCGCAGCCTATTGCAGCGGTTATTGACAGCCGTGAAAACATGGCTGATTTTCTAGTCTTTCTCACCTCAAATTAGGCTATATTTCTAATCAATTAACATTGTGTAATCTTTAAAATAAATTTTATAAATCTCTTGTTCTTCTTAATGTTAAATTTTGGAGGACTAACAGTTTATTTTAATAATACATCAAATAAGATGCAGAATTTACAAACTAGTCACATTTCGGCAACATAATTTCTGGAATACTTTTAAGAGGAATAAATATCACGATAGTTCAGATATTTTTTTTTTATTATTTCATTAAAAGTACTTCCATGATTATTCGATGACAACTAAAATTTTAAGTTAAAAATTCTTGTTTGTTAGTTAAGACGAGAAATAAGTGTTTTCCTTCAACGCTTAATCGTTACAATTTTCATTAACAAATATCTTATGTGTTATTAAATAAGCAATCATAATTTATGAATTAAAATATTGAAGAATCACCACCGAACGCTTCCCATTTAGATGTTTAATGGAAAAAAATCTGGAAAGATAGTATGATATTTTGAGTATCGATGATACACGTAACAATCTCTACCGAATATTCTCACTTATGAAAGCAACTTATGAAATGGTCGCAGTCAGAGGATTCGTACCAGATCTTTCATGCTCGATAATTGAGAACGTTTTCACTGAATCTGAAATGTTTTTTTTTGAACAATGAGGGTTTTTTTTTTCCCAATTATATATTAAATGAACAATGCACTTATGGGGGTTGAAGGGGGTAGTTTTAGGGGTAACTGACCACATTTATGAGTCATTTTCGAAAGAAAGTAAAAATTTCACAACAGGCAGTTTGATTATCGATTTCAGACTTTTATACATGTCACAATTGTTATTGACTGGAATGAACGACATCAGCAAATTTAAATATGAACGCTTTTGCTCACTAATTGTGCACGTACTGTACCATGAGTTATCCTTTCAACTAGCTTATTAATTATTAATCGCAATTTCTTCAAAACCTTGAGTAATTTCCAATACATTTTCTGCTAAACCCTGAATAATATTCATTAATTTCCAATACATTTGTCAATTACCGAAATAATGATTAATCAAATCAAAGTAATATTAATACAAAGCTAACAATTTTATCAGTGACATGCATTTATTGTGTTATAATATCTCCCAAAATTTCAAAAGATTGAAATATGACCTGATGTCAAATCACAACCCTTTTAACATCAATAAAAGGTACCAAAAACATATCACTCCTCCGAAAATCATTACATTTTTGTGTGTGAATCGCTTTTAAAACTACATCTGACTGTTATCAACGCAGCAGCTTTGAAAGACACACACGGCCTACAACACCTCTTACCCATCCGAACGGGAAATTCAATTCTGCTGGCCACTTCCAACACGATCCTATTAGCTAGTTTACATAACAAATATCATCACACGGATATCCATAATAAGAGGCTGGACGATCGATGGCAAATCAACGTAATGGTCATTTCGATCATGACCGCCCCACATCCGTAAGCTTGTGATAATGTTGCAGTCACGGCATTATCCGGCTAGAATATCTTCACATGGTGTCCCGGATAACTAATTTTCGAACAGCAAGTTTATATTACCCTGGATATTTGTTTCCGAAAGGATATCATAAAGTTATTGTAAAGCCTGTTCGTTTCTATGGGTTGGTTTCGTTTGTGATGTTAGATCTTCAGCAAATGAGATAATGAAACTGCCATTGAATCGCTGTGTATTGTTGTTTCATGGAATACCTTTTGTTTGCAATACGTGATGAGATCGTACGATACGAGTTTGTGTATGAATTCTATAGTTCTATTGAATTTCATAGTCAAAGAGACAATGCTTATTTTTAAGACAATTGTATTAGAAATGCAATATTCTGATAAAAATATGTTTAAAAAGAGTAAATTTGATTTTCAAATATTATTTAATTAAAAACATTAATTTATATCAAAAATAATTAATTATTTTTAAATTAATATTAAATAAATAATTTATTTATGGATTTGTGATTATATTTCTTTTTCTAATGTGTAAACGTTTGCTTTAGCAACTTTTAGTTCCATGAAATCCACAAATCTGTTGACAACTTTACTAAACAAACACCACTTCTTTGTATTAATGTTTGCCTTGACTGGTGGCTAACTAGTAACTCTAGCCACTTTACACCTTATCTTATTACTACCTTGTTAGACCTAAAGCGATCAGTTAGAAATCTAACAATCCGCCAACAAGCCAAATTTTATGGGTTTATCGAAAAATTGTTAAATTGCTGTTATGCCAAGTTTTATTTCTTTAACAGCAAATTTTATCGCTTTATCACCAACATTTTGTGTGTTGTTTATGATTGTCGAAATATAATGATAAATAATATTTTTAAAAAAAGTGGAGAATTACTTTCCTTTCATTCAACAATATTATTTATCGCCTCTTTATCGCCTCAAGGAAGTCATTAAAAATTCTTGTAATGTCGAATTTGTGCTGTTGCCGCCACATGTTTACATGACATAATTGTTGAACATCTCGCAATAAATTTATATACATATATATCACATCGTCTTCAAGGATTATTAGAGGAAGTTGCTCCATATTTGTATGTTGTATGAAAGAAAACTGGGAAATCTCACACCAGCCTAACTGTTGATGTAAGAAGTTTATTCACATTGTTGAATCGGCAACGAGTGTCGTTTTCAGAAAGCAATATTGGCAAAGAAAATCTCCAGAGGATTCAAACCGCGAGTCGCTTCGCACAGTATTGTTGATCCGGAAATCACTTATTATACGTAATTAAAATAGTAATTTTATTAAAACATTAATTATTAAGTGCTTGTTTATTTTGATGCATATAACAATTAACGAAAATGTTATAGTCAATACATTTTCTAATGTAATACATTTAATAACGTACAGTTAATACTTTTAATAACGTATAGTTAATATTTTTGCTAATGTAATACTTTTAATAACGTACGGTTAATACTTTTAATAACGTATAGTTAATTCTTTTGCTAATGTAATACTTTTAATAACGTATAATTAATACTTTTACTAAAGTAATACATTTTATAACGTATAGTTAATACTTTTGCTAAAGTAATACTTTTAATAATGTATAAATAATACTTTTTAATAATGTATAGTTAATACTTTTTAATAATGTATAGTTAATACTTTTTAATAATGTATAGTTAATACTTTTGTCATTTAACTATACATAACAATGTTTATTAAGAATACAAAGTTTCCTATAAATATAATCTTTCTAAACAGAACTAGTTATAATAGAACGCCATATAATAAAGTCCAAATCCCCCTACGTAAACTGAAAATTTTGTTTCTTTCCAATATGAAAAACAAAAATAATACGCTGAGTTAAATTTTTATGAAAAAAATTTATAATTCACTTTATCCTTTATACTATGTCTCAAAAATTTTTCGTTGTCATTGTAAGCAATAAACGTTCGCCATTGCAAAATTCTGCAAACAAACAACCTGAAACAACATTCTTCTTAAAGAATAAAAAAAAGAAAGAAATCACAATCCCCTCTTCAAAAATATTTGTAATCTTGACATTTTTATAAAGCTGAAAAAAGTGATTTGAAAAAGAAATATTTTAGGACATGAAGAGCAAGTTCTGACTGGTCTACTTTCGTTGACTGACGTAAATCCCATGACTTCTGATGCAGTTTATTCGTCAAATACCCAGTAGAACTGAATCTCTAGTTGAATAGTATATAAATGTTTACAGCAACCTTGTCTCCATAGAATAGGATTGTTTTCCAAAGCAAAGCTAAAGTCTTTTCTCTGCACATTTGTGTGCTTATCAGATTGCTTTGTTTTCTTCTCAAAATGTCTTGGCGCGTTAACCTTTTACATTGTTTCCAAATAGTCTGCTGAATACTTCATGATTTCAAAATTGCTTAAAGAAAATACATTGTAGATTTCGAAATATTTAACAAGATTTCAATTCTCAGGAGTGTTATAAACAATATCTTTTCCTACACAATATCTGTCTATTCATAATGAAAATAGTCGTGCCTGAAAACAAAGGATATTGTGTTTTTTTTTTGCTTTTATACAAAATATATATTTTTTTATTCAATGTGAATAATTTTATTGTTTAATATGTATGCTTTGAACGAATCTTTAGGAATTTTGTTAAAATATTTATTGACATTTCATTAGTAATGTCCCAGTATTATCTAAATAAATATCTATACAATGAATATTCTGTTTTGTATCTATTGTTCTGAAATGTCTGGAATTTCTGAGTCTGGATTCTTTTGATTATCAACAGTAAAAGAAATAAAGTTTGACTTTCCGTTTTCTGATAGTACATATACATTAGTTACACATAGTTAACAATTGAATCGTTAAATTGAAATGCACATACATTTATAAAGCTGTTTTTGTCTAACATCAATTAAAATATTTTGTCTGATAATAATCATATGATAATAATTACATTTAATTATTAACAACATTAAAAATTTCATGTACTATATATTGTAAAACTACATTCAAATGAATATTTTCACGCCTATTACAAATACACTGTGCACTTTCTATTCCTGCATTGGAATTAGCTAAATTATTTATATAATATTTTATGCATTTGCAATAAATGATTAAGTTTAGGGATTTTTATCCCTTAATTTACAGCCATGATCACTTATTGATGATAACATGACTAGGGAAATGCTTTTTTTCCAGATTATTGGTTCAAACATTGCTCTTTGAAATCCATATCTGCTTACGGAATATGCCATGACTAATGTGATTGCCAACAAATTGGTTGCCTAATTTGATTCAAATATCGTCCTTTGAAAACTAATGTTTACCAATAAAAATAAAAAAATTTTATATTGGCAAACATTAGTTTTCAAAGGGCGATATTTGAATCAAATTAGGCAACCATTTTGTAAACATAGATCCAAATTATTGATCATAGTTTTATATAAAATCGAAACTGTTTGAGTGGAAATGCCAGGAATTTGAAACTTAATGGTTCGATTTGTAGTTCAATTACAGTTAATAGTTCGATTTGTAGACTTGTAGTTAAAGTATAAGATTCTAATGTTTTGGTGGCGAAAGTTACAATATCTGCTTTCAGAATCAAGAAGACTCGATAGCAATTGCAACATTGTATACTTCAGACATCGGAAGTTAGGCTATCTGGGGAAATGTATCTTACATATGGGAAGCTAATTTGGAGTAATTGTTCTTTTAATGTCTTCTTTAAAGGCAATACTTCCCTTTGTTCTAGTCGAACTATATTTATAAGTCCTCAAGATCTCTAATGTATTAAAAAATTATTGCGATTAAATATATTTTAATAAAAGTATGAACACAAAATGAAGAGGTAAATTTTGAATTTAAATAAATAAATAACGATTTTCTGTTTATAATATTTATAAGGAAGCTTTTAGATAATATGTTTTAAGTAACAAAAATTGGTTGTGCTTTACAGTAGGAAGAATTTATTTAATCACATTAAAAACAAGCATTTCTAGATTTCCATTTTAGTAATATACTTCATTACCATCATAAGGGCTGCATGTGTGTTTTACTAGTGCAAATCAAATGTTAATCATATACATTTAGAAAAATCTGGCAGGCACTCTTTTTTATACAGGAGATCTTGGATAAGGGTGAAATTTCCACATGTGGGCCCTATCAATAGCTAAGGACTTCGGGCTCATGTGAATTTTATTAAAATATATTCTTTTAATAACATTTCTGTCAAATATGTAATCAGAATTGTAAATACTTATATATCAAATAATTATCAGCCAAATTATAAAATAGAATATTATATATAAAGCAAGTGCATAGTTCCTAAAACTTAAATTAAAACACTTAAAAATCTAGTATTTTTCTCTATTGAGCAAGAGTTATAGTTTTTTGATTATTATTTTTATCTAGTGAATCTCTAAAATTTGTGTTGAAACACTTATTCATTATTTTTAAATTGAATAAAAGCGTTAGGGTTTTTTTTATTGCTTCCTCCTCATTTTAACTCCATTAGAGAACCCAGGTATTAAAGGATCATTAAAGTTAAGTTTATTTTAAGACAATAAGTTAAAAATTGCTACTTTTTTGCCTATATTAGTTTTTCGGTTTACTTTACAAAAGAACTATTATATTTTTTACAAAAAGTACTAACTGATGAAAAGAGAGAAAAATATGATGGAAATTCTTGGATAAGAAAATTTGTTTTATCTAGCTATTTTTTGATATTTGCTTAACGAAAGTTTGTTTAAAATAAATTTTAGATCTAGCATTAATAACTCTTCCTAGAATTTGCCCACATTAATATGCAGGAAATATATAATGCAGGTATAATATATTATATATAATGCAGGAAATTATATTTTCAGGAGGTTAGGTTATATCTTCTAGTACGCTAATAAAGTTACATCTGTATCAAAATAATCAGAATCAACAAGAATATTCAATGTACTAAAACCGAATTTTATATATTGCCTTAATTTTTGTTCAATATCCATACTCATTGTTCAAACCACTATCTAAAGTTAACTCTGAATTCGTTAAATTACTAAAATTGATATGATAAATATCCAATTTTTCTTAACGATTCTATAAAACATAAAAAAAGATATGATATCAGCTGTTAAATTGACTGCAACCAAGATCTCTATGCAAACATCTCAAACAATTCAACAAAGATAGTAATAACAGTTTCCTTCTCCACCATGATTACGTGCACCAGTTCCTCCCATTATGATTTAATAATTTACTCTTTACTTTTATCACGTTATAAATGTTATTGTTCTTGGAATCGGTAACGATCGTTACATTTAAGTGTATTCAAATGCCTCCATCAGGCTCCCGTAATCGCATCCCGAAACAATGACGTTAAGCTATCTAGAATAACGACGCTATAACCATTGCTGAAGGAATACGTAAAGCGTCATTTTCTCCTTTATTGCTTTAACAATTCTCCCACCAAAGTCGTGGTGAGCTTTTTCCTCTACCTGCGTAAAAAGTTTTAGCTTTTAGCCAAACAAATAGCTGTAATAGAGTTGCCTACTAGAGAAGAAAATGTTTATGGTTAGCTTTGTATGGTGAATGTGGCATCTTAAAAACCCTCAAATAATATCTGAAATAGTTAATTAATAATTGGTTAATTTTTGCTGCTATTTATTTCACTAAAAGATTTGAAAACATGTGATTTATTTTTATGTGTCAGAGGATTTGTAGCCTTTTTTACAATCGAATTAGCAAATATTAGTGATTTAAAATTACGTCTTCGATTAAGAATTTTTCATGTATATCAAAGTTCCTACCACAATCTAAACCATGCTGAAAACTATAATGTTATATGTTACATTGAATTATTCTAAAAAAGTAACAGTGACAAAATGTTTCAATAAATTTTAAGAGGCCTATTTCCGTTTAAACCTAAATGCATTAGTGAACAAATTATCTGTCACACCTATTAGGTTTCCTATCTGTCCCTGAATCATACAAATTATTTGGTACTATCTATTGACGTTCGTCCTAAGGAGTAATTGATAATTTCTGTGTTTGCGAAAATAGCCTGATCGTCAATGTCTGGAATCGATGAGGGTAATTTGGTAGAGAAAGTATCTATCAAGCTGATTATTTTTTGCCTTCATTTGTTTTCCACTTTTTTTGGATACAGGAAATATTACAACTCTTGGATACCTCTAGCTTACAATTTACAATTATTCATTATTGAACTTAAAAAATTTTCAGCATTGTAGAGAAATAAACTACTTGTGATGATGTAGAAAAACATGCTAAAATATACCCTAAAAATACAGGTACAGATATGGAAAATAAACATTTTGTATGCACCGCAGACAATTTTTCTGTCAATTGGTGAATAGTGAATTGATGATCATAAAAATCGGGAAGTGATTGGTGATCGCTACGTGCTTAGTCAAACAACTTTCGAAAAGAGTCAATTCTTTTAATTACTAACTTTAGCGTGCATGCATGATGCTAAGCGATGCCAACGTGATGTCAATTTTGACGAATCAGATTAGCAGTTGATAATGATTGGCAGTTTAATAAATAAATCATTACTACCAATAATTCTAGGTCCTTACAGTTTGGGCATACACGTCAAAAGCCAACAGAGAAATCCTGGAAGCTCAACAAAACATCACCATCAGACAAATCACCAACTCAAACTGGTTTATGCGGAACATTGACATTCATCGCTCCATAGATCTCCTATCACTTCACCAATTTTGGAAAAAACTCGCAATAATCTTCTTTGAAAACATTGATCACTATAATCACATTGCCATTCAAGAAATAGAGAATTACGACCCACACTGCAGTACTAACAGACCAAGAAATATCCTGATATGATAAAAGGAGTTATCCTGAATGAATTTCCTGCAATTTTTCATTTCTTCAAACAGAAATGTATAAGTATTTTCAATTTTTGTAATCTTAACCCGTTAGCACCCGAAATAAACAAGCCCAGCTGCAAAATCCACCGTTCTGAGCTCCGCCCACCGACCCATCGTAGTCAACCAATGGGAAAGCAGAATAGCCCTTCGAGTAGGTCAAGAGCTATATAAGCCAAGTTTTTTCATCCGCTCTGGCATTTGCACCCACGATACGATTTCACATTGCCGGAAAATGCTAAGCGCCCCAGGGCGTCTCTACATAATTTGCAACTCACCTAGACTTTAGTCATCATCCCTAGCAGCATTTCGCCACTTTGTAGTATATTTTCACCTTTTTCTTTTTCTCTTTTAAATATTTTGTATACTTTTAGCTTTTTGTAAATATTTGCTAGCTTCTTTTTTGATATACTTTTCTTTTGTACTTGAACCTCTCTTTTTAATTTTTCTTTGTTGAATTGTAAATTTGTATATAATTGTATTTTGTAAATATTTGTAAATTTTTCTACTATTGGGCAGTTTCTTTGGTCACTTATATCCATTTGCTTTATGTATCAATGTGCTTTTTTAATCATGAACTTTCTATGTGCTGCAATCCTGGAGTAAAAGGCCATATATCTAGGCCATGGTACTCCGACAAACCCAAGAACGACGACGACGATCTGGCATTTGCAGACTCGTCATTACAGGAGATGTGGCCCCCGCCGGGGCTAAAGCGCTCCAAAAAATTGTAAATCTCTCTCTCTCTTCTAGGTCCTTAATTTGATTCACCAAAGTTAACTCCGTGTTATAATCGCGTTGAAAATGCCCTCTTTTGGCAGATCGAGTTCTATCAATCAAACTTGATGCCTTCTATACAAAGTTGTATTTTACGGAAATAAGACTCCAAAACTTCTATTCACATTTCTACGAGTTATATTCCAAGAAGCAAATTTTAAATTGAATTTTTATCTCGTGCACTGGGAAGCATCTAAAAAACACTTAGCACACTTTCAATTTAAAATGATAGCAAATGACAGCAATAAATAGGCATTTTTTGCATGTACGAATACGATATACGTCTTCAAATTTCATTTGTTTTAGGTTTTTTTTTTTTTTAACTCTTTCTAAATAAAAACATAAAAATATTTTGATAACTATTTTAAAATTTAGAATTAAAATAGTTCTTGTAACTAATATAGTTTTTGTAAGTTTTTGTAACTAAAATAGTTTTTGTAATTAAAATAGTCTTGGCACACTTTATTAAATAATAAAAACGTTTATATAATCATGAATTTACTGGTACGAATAATTTTACATTTGTTGTGTATATTATTGAAATAGTTTTATTTTGTGTTATAAAATTAACAATTTTAATATTTTTAATAATTCGTTATATTATGAAAGGAACCATTTTTCTACTTTTACTTTTTTTAAATAAACACGAATTTTGTCGTGACTTGTTGAAATGACTTTTTTTTTATTATTCTTGTTGAAATTTATTTTATCTTTTACTAAAAAATGTGCTTTCTTGCATGAATTTCTAAAAAATAAAAACTTCTTGAATAACCTTTACTTATTTTTGAACATCTCGGGATCGGTTCTGTCAACATTCTGTATAAATTGAAAATTTATATTTCATAATATATTGATTCGAATAAGGATTTGCTTATAAAAGTAACACAAGTCTGCACATGTAAAGAAATAAGACATTTATATACATAGAAAAGTAAATATTGAAGTTAGAGAAAAATTGAAAAGTTTGTCTAAAGCCATTGTAAGTTGAATATTATTTATATTCGTTTATTATATTTAAAAAACACCTTAAATTCAGTCAATATAATCATACATTCACCACTTGATCATCATACATCCACAAACATGACATGCTTTATGCAATTTTAAAAATTGGAAAGCTAAAATATTTTGTATATTGAAATACAAATTGATTTCACCTATATTTACGTAAATAAAAAAATCAAACTGATAAGTAAAGAATAATTCATTGAATGAAATCACGTAACACAGAAGAAATGTACATGCACTTCAAGAAAAAATGAAAAATGAACATAACTTACTCAATTAAAATAATTTAATAACATGCAGCTGATCTTGTTAATTAATGGCGTATTATTATATCCTAGGTGTTTATGGGTGTGTGTTAATGGTTCGGAATCCACGTTAACAAGATGGTCTAATTAGCCTAAAGTGTACAAAAAATGGCAGTAAAACGACGAACCAAACCAAACCTTAGGATTCAAGCAATAGGATTTTGTGTGATATATGGTGTAATATAAATCCCACTTGCAACAAGACCTTTTTATGGAATCTTTATCTTGAATAATTCATTTTATGATTCTTTTGTCAAATTCATCCTATATGTGCTGGATTGGGTTCAAATTTTTGCAGTTGAGGATGAGTATGCATTTATGCAGGTACTTTGTTAATAATAATAGTCTTTCACAAACTTTACTATTTGTCTTGGATCATGGTCATGCAGAAAGATGCACTGGCTTCCAAAGCTGTAAACTGCCTTTAAATGCCTACATTATGTGCAAGTATTTAAAATGATCCATCTAACCTTCAATGAAGGTTAATTTTCATTGAGACATTGAGCCCTACTCTATGATTCCTTTTATACCAAGCTACACAGTTGGAATTATAACGAATATCAATTATTCATTGCCACGCTGTCAAATTTTGACATGCCCATCACTCCCAAAACATTTTATTTACTTTAATCAGTAGTTTTGGCTTAAATCCTTCAGATTGGTGGAATCTTTGAACTGTTTATGCATTAACACCCGTAATAGTTGTTTCTGCAACATATTCTGTTAATTAAGGAGCGACCAATTTCTGATTTAACCTCAATTTCTTCATCACTTCTTAAGCATCTCAATCATTCAAAATACTTGGCTGTCCGCTGCGAGGTTTCTTAAATATATATCTGTTATTTCGTAATTCCTTATAACAGTTTTGGCAGTAGACCGACTTTCGCTAACAAGTTTTTCTATTTTTTTCTTTAACTTAATTATTAAATTATGCACGTCAATACCAATTTTTCTGTTTAGGAGCCATTTTAACTAGAACAGTAACAACACAAATTGCTTAACTCATGCATACTGTTCAATATTTTTTTCGTTTCTGCTTAAATAAGAATGAAATCGTGTGAGATTCTACAAAAGCACCTCCTGTATGTATATTTTTATGGCGCCAGTTGTGCATATTTTTACATATTTTGGATAGATAATTTAGTTGCTATAATGCACTTTTATAAAAGATTGTTTAACTTATAAAATGCAATGCTGCCATAAATTTATTTTGTTTAATATTTATAATTTCTTAAAATACATTATTTCAGTAGGTGCATGTGGTATTTTATGATATATTGTAAATCCATAAATATCGAGAAAAATTAAGAACAAAAAAATGACCTTATTTTATGACTTTTTAAAATTGGCTTTTAAAATAAAAATGATTTGCCCTCTATAATTGACTTGGTCGATTTCATAATTAATGGATGTTTTTAATTTATTATATAAACATAATTTGTCATTATTCAATGTCATAATAATATTCCATAACACCAGACTTACATTTTTATGTATTAACTCATTCATTAAACTAAAAAATATAAACATTTCAATTTGAAATAAACGAAATTCATGTAAGTCAAACCAATTCTTTACAATTACAGTACAAGCGAAAAGATAAACTAGTTGAACATCTAAGGAAAACGAAATTTTTTAAGTTATGTTTGAATCAGTATGGCTTAAACGTTAAGACAGAACTATCAATTGAAGGTGAGAATTTCAAATATTGTATTGAAGTGGATAATTGTCACTACATTATCAATATAGTATAGGACAAAACGAATATAAACAACAATTTTTTTAAAATTTTGATTAAAAAAAGATGCATATAGTTATAAGTCACGAAAAGTCTCAGTTTACTTGCTATGGTATTCGGAAGGAATTCAGTTATATTCATTTATGCACATAACATTGATCGCAAGAGTTATTGCAAACTACCAACTTAGGCTTCCAAGTATTCCCAGGCAAGCATTTATGCTTACCAGACATGTTTCACTATTTTGTGCCACAATTAATGCAGTTTTTGTGATATACCGTGGACGTACAGTGTGATAGTATCATGCAGTTCTTGCAAATATTATGGTTTGCTCTCAATTACTCTGTTCCAGGAGAAAAGATTTGGTGGGGTCAGGTAAATCGACCTTGGCATTCCCGGAGTCAAGAATTATTGACTAAGTAATGTCGCCCACATAAATTCAAACCTGAATGTGTGCCATATCTTTTCGTATATCGAAAGCGCACTGGCATACGCCTTGCCTCGTTCTTTTCAATTTTAATAGAAATGGATGACCATGATAAATGCCAAAAAGAAAGTGTAGGGTGACTATATTGGATTTTGGAACATTAGACTTACAGGATACATAATTTAAAAAGTTTTTTTTTAAATATCGTTACGTTAGTTAGATTTATTTTTCTTTGTTTAAAAATGAATTAGACAATAAGAAAAATTATCTAGTAAAAGAAAATTGCAATGAAAATACAATTTTTATTTTTAACTTTTTGAAAAAAAGAAGGATGCATTTACTGCATTTCCTTTGATAAATGTATGTTTCATGAAAGCTTAAAACGTTTGTTAAAACTTATTTCGACATAAAAATATTTAGATTACATGAATAACAAAATTATTGTTATATTTTCTCAAATATTTTGTTACTAGCCTTGCTATTAGTTAAATATTTTGATTTATTCTTACATATATAATATGTAATTTTATCTTATAACTATTATAAATAAAAAGTTTAAAATTTTAACAAACATAAATAAAAGCACAGTTAAAATGTATGCAAATGACTCTCTTTGAATAATTATTTAAATCTGCAACTACTTCCTTAAATCATTCAATACAGTTGAATAAGAGAGTCCAGACATTTAATCTGCTCAATTTCAATAATAAACATGATACATGTTCTTGGTAATTGTAAAAATGTAACCTTAATGTTTTAAAAATTACCTTTTGTCTCGACTTATATGTCTGAGACACTCCTATGAAATCAATATGTCTGGTCTCTCTAAGACACCAAAGTATTTTAAGTTTTATGTTTGATTTATGAAGTATTACTGTTCCAACTAAAATGACTCGCCAAAAAGTAATGAGTGAGAACTAAACATTTGGATTATTTTTAAATTCAACAAATAAAAATATTAAAAAGAAATTACTTTTATCTTTAACTATGGCATGATATGTCATCCAATAGATAACATTTACATGTATTTTTTAAATGTCATTGAATATTAAACAGTAGTAAATTGATGGAGGAGTTATCCAAAGAAATACTAAGATATTTTATGCATCTTATATACTGTATTGTAAAAATTCTTAAATTAAGAAGTATTAGAATAGTATAGGATAAATTGAAACATTAATATGGAAAAATGTTGGGCTCCTAGCAACATCAAAAGGTAGATAAAAGGTCCTTGTTATTAAAAATAGATCATATCCTCTGTCTTTGTGCTTTTCATTAACTTTATATGGTCTGCTTTTTTTGAAGAAGACTACCTGTTAATATACAATAATGAAAAAAGTTGTTATAACTCCATATTGATCTGTTTTATTAAGATTCATAATATTGACTACAGTTTAAAGTTATAAGACTTCATTATGTCACTAAATTTACATAACTTTCGAAAATTATGTCTTTTCTTCGAGAATAATTTTTCATTTTAACATTTTTGATAACTTTTATTCCAACATTTTTTTTTCTTTTCGAGATTAGTTAACTTTTCTGCTACGCATTAAAATGTTCGAATTTTATTCTTTAATTTTTAAATATTTATTAGTTGTGATTATCATTTTGCACCCATGCCATGTTATTAGAACACATTGCGAGAACTTTTTAAGGCAATTTCTGATTTTTAAATTTTCACAAATAATGTATTAATATAATAGTCACAAATAATATAGTAATATAATGATCACAAATAATACATTAATATAATGGTCACAAATATTACATTAATATAATGGTCACAAATAATATATTAATACAATGGTCGCAAATAATATATTAATATAATGGTCACAAATAATATATTAACATAGTAAATGGTAATTTTATTTTATATTATATAGTGATTTTAATATGCTGAGAAAATACATTACTAAAAACGATGATATCATGACGTTAACAATAACAGATTCACCTACACCTTCATTTTGCATTTTTATTTTTATTAGTTTTATATTTAAAGGTTATTTTTATAGTTTTTTTTTTTAGTTTTATATTTACCTTTAATTAAAGAGCTAGATTCATATTCTTCTTTGCTTTCAATTTTTTGTTCATAATGTGGCTGATATTGAAAATTTCGAACAATTATTACTGCAGTAATGTTATTTCATTTCCATTAAGGAAAACAAACATTTAGTATTTCATGATGGAGGAATTAATATTGGATGTGTATTTTGGTTTCCTAATCAATCGTGCCGATCCAAGTAACCACGAAACATAGGGGCATGGCTATCTTTGGAAATTGTCTCTTCATTTGTTTCTGCCATGTAGAAACACTCTGTCAATGTCAACAGCTTACAATGAATTCCGTCGTCATATGCACTTCATTAATCTGTCTTTACAGAGACCCTAATGGGAGGAAAACCGCCCCCTTTGGAGGGAATAATTGAAAATGATGTCCCCCTACGATCACCTGAAAGACATACAGGGCTTGGAATGACAATTTAGGAGGAGATGTATCGATTACTGCATTCATTTGTCATGATCTGCTACACGTTATTTGCTGCTGGTTTCTTCTTTTGACAAATTTCTTTATAGACTGCGAGTTAAAGCCCCAATATTGAATATTAATGGCTGTAAAAAAAAAAATATGTGGAATTCTTTTCTCTTTAGTTAAAAATAATTATTACTAATAAGTTATTAATTTTATCATGCTTTAGTTTTAATTAACTTTTGATGAATTTTGGAATTTAATTATCGGCATTGCTTGTACCAACTGGCGCTGTTCATAAATATGTAATTTTCTGAAATCTGATAATTCTTTTGTAATAACCAAATACGCATGGATCCAAACAGGGCCCTCGCCCATTTTTACCGTAATTTTGAAATGAAATATGAATTTGGTAATAAATATCCTAGAAGCAAATATATTTAGTGTATAAGAAACTTTAATCCATGCTAGTAAGTCATTAAAAAAGATTATTATTATTTTTTTGTAATGAATTAGGTTTATTTTATTTTTAATATCAACATCTGAAAACGGATATTTTTTAATATCTAAATGATTCCTTAAAAAAATGCTGAATCATATTTCGCGATTTAATTTTTCGTCAAATTATTTTATTTTTTATAGACCCCCTTGTTTTTTACTCGTCAAATATAAGAGACTCTCATTATTCACTAATTCAATATTTGAAACAAAAAAAGTTGAGAATACCTTAACATTAAAAAAACTTTAACATTAAACCTTAACATTAAAATGTCGTTTTTGCACATGTCGCCATTCGTTGAGCATTTACCAGCTCATTGTGTACTTCAAAATCAAGCCAAAGATATTTTAAGGTTAGAGTGACTTGTAAATAATAATTTTTTACAATTTATGGTGAAATGGCCTGCTAAATACCAGAAGATTTATGCTTCTGGCATTGTATGCTTTTTGAATTTCACAAGGTTAGTAACGCAACGGTTGCTACCAAAAAAATTTGCAATGTTTATCCAAACGCATTAGATGATCGTAAATACTAAAGGTGGTTTTCTCAGTTCAAATCCAGTAATTTCGATCTTTCCGATCATCACCCATCAGGAAGACCAACAACTTTAGACAATGACATGCTAAGGATGGAAGTGGAAGCAAATCCATGTCATACAATCGAGGAACTGTAAAACACTCTTAACCAACCTTGTTAGACCATGCATCAGATAGGTAAAGTAAGCAGAGCAGCTGTTGGTAATAATCTGATCGAATAATAAACAATAATCTGTCCGAAGAAAACAAAGGTAACTGATCCACCACATGCAAATTATTGCTTCAGCGGAACATTACAAAATAGTTTTTTGATCGTTTGATGACTGGAGATGAAAAATGGGACCTCTATGATAATCCAAAGCTCAAAAGGCAATGGCTCTCTCTCTCTCTATAAGTCAGGTTTACACCACAAAATGGCTCTTTTGTGGTGGAGTATTCGGTGGTTCGTTCATTTTGAATTGCTGAAACCTGGACAAACTGTGAATGCGGACCTTTTCTGTGAACAATTGGGTAGAGTAAATCAATCTTTAATTGAAAAGTACCCAGCGACTATCAACATAAAATGTGTTAATCTGCAATACGATAATGTAAGACCTCACTGCTCAAGACGAATCCTGGAAAAAATTAATGAATTGGCATGGGAGGTATTGTCTCACCCACTGTATTCTCCCGATATTGAGCCATCGGATTTCTATATATTCCGTTCGCTACAGCATTTTCTAAGTGGCAAAAAAATATGAAAATTCGGATAATGTTCAAAATACCATCTCCAGATATTTTGCTCAAAACCCAATAGATCCGGCTAATGAAAATTTGCACACTAAATTGCAAATGGTTGTTGATAGCGAGGGTGATTGCATTACTGATTAAAAATAAAAACTTGGTAAAAATTTATCTGTTTGAATTTAATGTAGAAAAACTGCATTATTTTCCGATCCCCCTAATATAATTGATATTTTCACTTATATTAGTACATATATAACTTGTGCAATCAATACTTACTAGTAAACAAGCGTTTAAATAAACCAAAAAAACTTAAAAATCACGAAAAGGGTTTCAATGTCCATGTTTTTAAAGTATTTTATGAAGCTAATTCATAAATGCAACTAACGTAAATATTCTCGTAATTTCATAGAAATTTATATATACGCTTTAAATAAAGTTTTAGCCTGAAAGTTAATTATTATCGAAATTCCATTAGCTGTAGAAAATAATAAGTTAATAATACGTTAACTATTAATATTCATAAAATATTTACATCGCTTTTAAATTTGGTCGTTGTTAACTTGACGTCGTTATCTTATCTAAGGGGAAATCGAGCGTCATTAAACGCACATTTAATTACATTTATACTGGAGGAGATCATTGCGTTTTACACTGATGTGGATTTATTTAGTAAAACATTTACTCTGCTCGGAATAAATTTTTGGATAAAGTTTATGAATTAATTGATTTATTTCCGTGCTTATCATTTATAAAGAACTGCATTAAAAATATGAACTTCTGATATCGCAGTATACGACTATGTTTGCTTTTTATTTTGAAAAATAAACTCGAAACTAATGAACCATGTAACTCTTTAAAAATATTTTAAATGATTTATTAAAGTGAATTCAAGATATATACTTCAATGAAATATTATTTGGGAAATTAAGAGTAAATTATAATAAATATATGCCTCCATTTTTAATATGTTTGTAAATAATGTGTGTAAACATTTCAGAAATTTGAAAAATAATTATTTTCACAGAAAAATAAAATAATTTTAAAACTTTTATTATTTTATCTTTTAAACTTTTCAAATTAAATATACTGATGTCAGAAAATTGTAAATAAATGTGCTATTTATTATAAAAACTTGCTAATTCTTTAGAAAATTTCTTGTTAGTTTCTTAAATTCCTTTCTCTATTCACCGAAAATACCTCTCGAACTTTCAGAAACCTTAATGTTACACCAACTGCGAAAATACTGAGATTTTTTCAAACGTAATAATTTTTACGTATGTACACGTAATTATTTTTATGGTAAAGTTTAATGTCGAATTTGGATTGTTTAAGGGATTGTTAAAAGCAATAAGGAAACCAATAATTTAATCAATAAAAATTACAATAATCATTGCAAAAGGAAAGATTCGTTAAACAAAATGGGAAAAAAAACTATATACCTATATATAGGAAAATTATAGATCAAAAAGGATTAAAACAAACATAAAATATTCAGAAACAGTTTCGGAACAATGCAGTATAGCTTCGAAATCTTTTTGAAATTGTACGGTCAGACGGAAATCTCACCTAATATCTGAAAGCAGTATAGACACTGCTTTTAGCTATTAGGTGAGGTTGCGACAACATGTATAAGAATGTTCTTATGAAAGCCAAGTGTGGCCTGATTAATGGTGGAAGAAATTAACACATTGGGTCAATGAGGAAGCATTGAAAGGTGCAATAAAGTCACGTCTTTGTCGTCAAGTCTTTGATGGAAGTATTCCTGGTTTGCTCTCATAAGATGACGCAAATTTGAGTTAGTAATCGGGTCAGCAAGGCAGTGTCTAGCATCATAAGGTGAGTTTTTCTTGATATATGTAAATAGAAAACGATTCGTTAAATAAATGAATAAAAAAAAAATATGTGTTCCACAATGAGAAATTTTAAGCAAACTTCAATAAACACTACGAAAACAAACGAAGCTATTCGCCTTTATAATATTTAATTACTTCAGAGATAATAAAACAAAGACTTGACTTTATTGCACTTTTCAATGCTTCCTCATTGATCCATTGTGTTAATTACTTCCACCATTAATCATTTTAGCACCTAACGAGGGTCCACGGTGAAGTGCGTGCCACTGACTGCAGTTAAAATTCTGAAGTAGCTTAAAAGAAGACGCTGTCATTGATATCAGCCTTTTTCTTTTTCTGGAACTTTTTTTTTGTCCATCCTTGGAACAACGGCTGGTACTTTATTTTTCTATTTTGATAGGGTATTTTTCCAATGTTTATTCGGCTTAACGACCAGCTTTGTTTCAGTAATATTTTTCCTTCCTCTTTGTAAATGGTTTTTCGTATTTCGTTTTTTAAAGATCTGGCGTAGTAATTTATGATCTTTTGGTTCAGTGTTAAACTATAAAATTTCGATTGATACTTGTATATTTTTTTCTTTAGTTGATAGAGTATCATGGTGAAATTTTAGAGACAAAAAAGGAGTAATTATCGTTCATAAATTAATTAGTTATTTTAATTAAATATGAAATAAAACATATTAAAGAATCCTAAATCAATATGCTGAACTAACCATCTGGGAACATAATATATACTCTAAGAAAATAAAGACAAACGATACACCATTAAAGATCTGATTGTAAAAAAAAAATTATATTCAAACACCAAAAAAAATCCAGAAAACGTATGATTAGATTTTAGTTAGAAATGATTCAATAAATGAATATCCAGACCATAACAATTTTGTCTCTAGTATGATGTGTAAAAAAAGTAGAAATTCTAAGGTACAATTCTAATTTTAAGGTTCTAATCAAATTTAAATACGATTACTCAATTTGAATATAATGTCCATTATACAGGTACTCGAACAATATAAACTGAGAAATATCGAATGCCAACAAAAGAATTTGAGAGAGCACATGCTATTTAGCTAAAAGAAGCAGAGGGATCAAAAAGAAAGATCGTTCAATATTTGGATCAGAGCGATGGTTGCCTTTTTTGATATTGGTATGAATGGCTGATCCATGTTGCAATACACCATCAAAAAGGCAACGGCTAACTTAGGGAGATGACGGAACGTGAGTGCAGAGCGATAAAAAAAGTAACTCTTGCATGACTTTATTCACCATTATCATTATCTTCACATCACCGGGTGTTCATAAAAATCATTCATGGAAAATGGGGTCAGAGATTGATTGTTCCTCATTTGCGCTCACTGACATGAGTTTTTGCAGTAACGCAAGAATCGCTGCACGAGGAAATATAAATAGTTTTTAATCAAGAATTCAAATTCTAATTATATCTCTGTTGTAGCGTATGTGTGTCTGTAAGCAACCAGGTGGTATATTAATCTGAATATCGATAGCTCCTCAACAAACTTTGCTAAACATGTAGTTATGGTCCAGGCTGTTATTTCACTTAAAACAAGACCTGTTTAGTTGCCATTCCTGACATTCTTACAGCACTATGACATCTTGACTATATTTTGTATCCCGTTATGCTATTCTAATTTTCACAGAACCACGAGCTTGCATTTAAACTAAGTTACACGTGACAATAATTTATATTATTTGTATAATAAATTTAGCTGTGTAGCTAAATCAATATTTCGTTTTCTAGTAGAGCAATTTAGTTTCTTTTAATTAGTGTACGACCCGCCCAGGATTTCGTTGATCCAATTGACTAAATATTACATATATAATATATATTATTATTGTTATTATTATTATATAATTATATATATAACAACACAAAAGCTGCAAGGATTTGTAACCGAAAAACAAAGTGAATTGTGTTGATAAAGAGAAAGACATGCATTATTTTACTTATTTTTACTAACATCTTTAAGAATTTAAAGATTTGGGTCCAGTTAAAAGAGGTCAGGAAAAATCAAACAGCCACGTTCACTAGCTATGAAAGTTCATAAATATATGTAGTCAGAGGAAACAAAATGAACTGAATTTGTTTTTATTAAATATTAAATTCAATTTATAATAGAAAACAACTCCATTCAAATAAACTTCTTAGTAATTATCAAGCATTTATCTTAAAAAAAAGTGACGAAAAAAATAATAAATGGACATAACCATACCATAAATATGTGTCACAACTTCATGTATACGAGTATGTGTATTGGTATATTCTATACAAGATCTATATTCTTTTAACTTCCGATATCCAGCTATACAAGGCGGATCTGCGTTGGTTTTTCTCTCTAACATCTGTCACTGTCGAGTCCAGAACATCAATTAGAGCTTAGCAACAGGTCCGTTAATATGACAGATATAATTGATTCTTCCGCAAGTATTTGTTGCGCAGCAACATTCGCTTCGTACAGGCAGATGGGAATAATGTAGCAGAAATTCTTTGAAGAATGAGCTGCCTTTATGGCTGAAATTGTTTTGATCCACAAAAATGCCCAACCACATATATTTTTTTAATTAAGTCGAGGACTGTGTCATATTGACCTGTGAGCAGCCCAAGTGGATTGCACCGACGAACGCTGTTACTCATTTAGCACTACCCAGTGATTAGCAGTTAGCAATTTTTTTCATTGTAGCTTGGAGATATGCTACGGACGCGAGTAACACTACCCCCACAATGCTCTACGATCCTATTAGACCAGGACCTACGGTTTAAAGTGCATTTCGAACCACTACAAACATCCATGGTACCACCGCGAATCGAATCCAAAACCTGTAGTTGTCACTCGGCCATCAGACTATCTCGATCCCCCCCCAACCTCATACTGATGTGGTAACCATTCTAAACCTGGTTTCTAGCCATTCCATCTATTTCGAGAGATGAAGACAGATATGGGGCGACAGGATTTCTGCATCAAACTTCTAGTCGCCTGCAGAGATATATTTTATCCCATTGGGGACAACCTATTGGGAAGATGGTATTGGAAATCTCTTCCACCATTGTAGCAAATTTCTCATGATCCATAGCGACTATGTAGAAAAGCAACATAGATTGTACTTAACACCTAGTACCAAAACCATTTTATTTTTCATTCAAAACTATGTAACAAAACCATTTAGTTTTAAATGAATAACCCTGGACCAAAATCGCGTATTTAAATAGTAATTGAAATTAAAGCTTGAAATTAAGTTGACTAAAACTATAAAATGTTACTACAATGCAATTATGTCAAATATTACTTTAGAAATTCGTCGAATTACTGAAATAGTTTCACAAATTTTACAGAGTTGCCTCTGGTGCTATTTTAGCACTGCGTCCATTTCCGAAAAGTGAGGAGAATGGAAATAAACGAGAAGTGAGATAAGCACGATGTAATTAAACAGAGTGAACTAGTCAGCTGCATTATTTGAGATTACAATTTGCAGTGCAAGATACACTTGCCATTAACTACTTAACGTATTATCCTGAATATATTTGTATCACATATTTGTATCTTTACGGAACAACACGAGTTAACCCGTGCAAAAATGAATTTTTAATTCTGTATTAAAACTAGTTTTTGGTGGATACCTTATATTGTTCTAAAACAAATATGACTAAGAGATATATAATCATTCTATTGCAATTATATATTATTTTAAAGACAATTTTCTCGATGTCCTTCAATAGCCTAAATACTAGCGGAGAGCTGGCTGTTATGTATTGATTATTACCATTTGCGTTTACTTTCCACCCTATTCTTTTTTAAATGAATAAAAGTTAAGACAATATTAATGATAATAGCAGAGATGTACTGTGTGGTGACTTCGAAGGCTCTGGTGATGAAACTGAAAATTATACACTGTGTGAAAAAAGTAGAAGGACAGTCATTTTTTTGTACAATATGCTTTTATTTTACTGCTTTTGACCTGATTTTTATAGAGAGTTGTTTTGTTAGAGTTTTAATTTACGTTAAGTGAAAGTTAAATCAGATTTTTTTACTTACTACTATTTTAATTTAGAAATGCAATACTTAATAACTTTGGGTGTGTGAAAAAAGTAGAAGTACACGTCCAAAAAATCTATTTAGAAGCTGTTGGAGAGTTTATAGTTAAGCGTTTTTTCCTGTTTTACTTCCTTTTTAACAAGAATAAAATATTTAGCTAGAAATTCATAGTTTTTGTAGGTTTTAGGATGCCCAGAGGAATACCCTTAAGTAAGTTTCAGAAGGGCCAAATAGTTGCATATAAAAATGAAGACAAAGGTGTGAGAGAGATTATACAGCAGCTACGAATCAGTCCTAATACTGTTTCGAAGTTCATAAGAAAGCCTGAAAGTGACAGAAGAAAAAAGAAGACAGGAAGACAAAAAAAAACTTATCCAACGTGATCAACGAAAAATCATTCGTGAACTCAAAAAGACTGGTGGAAGTGTCAGCAAGGCGCAATTTCAATCAGGAATTACGCATGTAACCAAAAGAACTATCTATAACTACATAAAACGCTCAAAAAAGTTCGTCTTCAAAAAACGGATGCACCATCCGAAGTGGAATGAAGGACACATGAAGAACCGACTGCAGTGGGCTAAAGACCACATGTCCTGGACAAATGGACCTCAGTTATATTTTCCGATGAGAAAAATTCAATTTGGATGGTCCAGATGGTTATCAGTACTATCGGCACAGTCTTGGTATTGAAGAAGAAACTTATTCTACTCGACAGATGGAAGGAGGTGGTTTAATGGTATGGTTAGCAATTGGCTATGGAGGCAGGACAAGTTTAGTCTTTCTAAATGGTAGACAGAACCATACAGACTACATCCAGACTCTAAACTCAAATCTTCTCCCGTATGGCACTGAGTTAGGAGGATATGACTGGATTTTTCAGCAAGATGGAGCATCAATTCACACTGCAAATGGTGTTAAAGATTGGTTTGCAGCAAACAATGTTCGACTTTTACATTGGCCTGCTAAAAGTCCTGATGTCAACATTGTAGAGAACACACGGGCAATGATTGTACGTCGTGTTTACGAGGGTGGAAAGCAGTTTTAATCTGTAGCTGGGCTGCAGAAATCATTAAACTTTGTACGGGACAATTTTTGCCAACTTTTTCCTCTGTTTTAGAAGTGTACTTCTACTTTTTTCACTGATCATGAGATCCTCAAAACCAATTTTTTTTTAATTGTGTACTTTTTTTTTGTCTAGATACAGGTATCTGCATGTAAAACCGTTGTGAATAAATTAATTGTTTAAAAAATGCGTCATTATTCATTTATCAAAAATAATCTAATGTCTTTCTACTTTTTTCCCGCAGTGTAGTACTTATTCTAATACGGATCTGATTTCTTTTCTAATTGCTAAATTTATTCTTGAACTTCTGTAATAAAAATAGGATTAAAACTTAATATGTTTCTAATATTACATAATATCGATTATGTTCTATTCAACCAATCCCCTTCCGTGGCCCTTCTGCTATTCGACGGCGTACCTCCAGTAAAAATTTGCCATCCCATTGTATCTTCTGTCATGGTTGACATCGTCAAGTGCACTGCAAGTTGGGAGGTGGTCTGCAGTGCTGTTAGAATTGGAGCAAAGTGGTCAGGTTGGCGACTATATTATCGATTATAGTAAAATAATCTTGAAAAAACCCCTGATCTATTAAAGGATTAATAGATTTAATTGTTGTTAATAATTTAATTGTGTTTTTTAAATGTTCATAATTATTATTAAGAATACAATATTCTTAATATATTCTTTCCGTAAGAAAAGAAAACTCTTTAAATAAAATCAGAAAATTCGTATACTGTATTTAACATGTGTGAAGATAAGAATAGTGTTATAATGCTAACAATAATAAATAATCTATTGTTAAAATACTAATTTTTAAATACTGAATTTTGAAATGATATCTTATTTTTCAAAAACCTTATTTTTTCATTTGATACTGTCTGTTGTGGTATTAATCCCAATAGTTTAGTAGCTTCGATTTGATTGAGAGAAAGAGAAAAATTATCAGATTTCACATAAATAATTTTTAATCGTGGACACTTTGACAACGTTGTCTTCTTAAACAGTATGGGAGAGATATTATCTTCTGTGATGACTTTCATAAATATCTGTTTAAAATAGTATGCTTTATTAAGAAGATTTATTTTAAAATTTATAATTTTTTCGATGCGAGAGTCTTTTGACCCAAACTTCACCAAAACTTGTCTTTAACCAAACGAGGCCCTTCAAAGCAAGCCATAAGTTGATCCAAATTGAGTCCTATTTTTATGCTGGAGAACCCTTGTTTTATGAAATAATCAAATTGATATAAAGTTTAAAATATTTAATTTGCTTTTTAAATCTTTATTTAATCATATAATTATTTTAAAAATAATTCGTTGGCAATTAATCTAATAGATATGTGTGTAAGAAACGCTAGTTTTAACTTTTTGCATCACATTGATCCTTATAAGTAAGTTGAGTATAAATATTATAAATATATATTTTAATATTTACGTGCATATTTTGTGCATGATGATAAATGAAATTTTTTTAATATTTACATGCATGATGAAAAATGATTTTTTTAAATATTTGCATGCATGATAATAAATGAATTTTTTTTTTCAGTATTTACGTGCATGAGGTAAATGAATATTTTTTCTGTATTTACGTGTACGCTGATAAATGCAATTTTTTAATATTTACGTGCATGATGATAAATGAACAACCCTTTTTTTTATAAATCTTTTCATTTTAAAATAAAATACGGATAACATAATGGAACTCAGCCCAATCAAATCCGTGTTCAAAATCCCATGCAAATGAGGTAAAAGCGCAGCTAGACAGAAAGAGTGCACAATTTCTGTAATTAAGTCGAAGGGAAATACAAAAATCTCAGCGCTCTCTCAAAGTCCGTAACGAAGTCGTAAACTTTAAACTCGAGGAAAATGTGTCAAGTGCTTGTCGAGAATTGATTACATGCAAAAGTACAGGGATCTTCGTAACAACACTCAGACGGCGAGTTGAGGGAGATTCAGTTAAATTGCTTCCTAGAAACCTATTGAAATAAAGTTTTATTTGGATAGACTTTAGATTCTTTAAATGCTTCGCTGTACTGGAAAATTATAAGTTTGATTTTGAATGGTAGATAGATTCATACATTAACGTGTTAATAATTAAGTTTGAAAACTAAAAGTTTGATAATTTATTCTTAAAATTTTTTATAGAATATAAATTAAAAATTGCTTTTTAAAATAACTAATTACATCGCAAACAAAAATTTTCAGACAAACTATTGATTACTTTTAATATCACATTAAAATATCTGAAATATTGACTTTCTAAAATTTGCCTGTGTTTTGGCGTTATAATGGGTAGAAGAAAAAATATAAAATCATTGTTGCAGCAATCATCAACTGGAAGTAGCATTTTCTGTTAATTGCATTTTTACAAAAATTTCTCTCTTTTCGAACTGAAAATAATTTTTACATTAAATCTCATGACATTGCTAGAATTATTTTTCAAGTTTTGAAGTGCCTCAAATAGATTCTTGAAAAATATATATATTATTAATTATTTACACGACTTTTGCCATTTTAAATTCATATGGATAAAAAATTTTTAAAAAAACTTCGTTGCTCTCATTTCGATAAACAATAAGAAAATTTTTTTATCTGTACTTCATAAGGATTAAACAAAATTATATTCAGACCAAAATTCCAAAAATTTAACAAACATTCGATGCGCCATTTTTCAGTATATTTGTCATGTCAAAGCTATTGATAATTCCTGCTACCTCTTTTCCATGCTTCAGTTGTAAATGCAACTCAGTCAAACGCAACAAAATTAAATTTTCTTATATGCATGAAATTTAATTCATGTTGCTCTTTTCTTTAGGAAAAGTATTTATGCATTCATCGCCAAAAAAAAACAAAATCACAAAGAATTCGTCGCCAAAAAAAAATCGACTCGTCAATTGAGCTATCTTCAAATCAAGTCAATTTTTGACTTCCTCAAAAGAATACAAATATTCCTCAAACATGCTATGTGTAATTGATAGAAACAAGTGGTAATTGGAAGGAAAAATACCTAAAGATCATGATGATTAAAAAGGGATTATTCATCAAAGCGAAACAACGAATCGTCTACCCTCATATAAAGTCAATTTTTAACTTCCTCAGCATAATTGAAGTTTTGCCGAAACAAGAAATCATTGATCGAAACAAGTGGTAATCAAAGAGCAATATCTGAAAAAAATAGGGTGGTTGGTGTAGGGGTATCTATCGAAAATATTCAAAATCATTTTCGACTTGCTTTGTGACATGTGGCCCACGAATATGTTGAAAAATGATCTTTCCTTCTATTCTGACTGTTTTTTTTTTTTCAGTGCTTGACTCAAATTCATCAATTATAGTCGATAACGCTCCCCATCTATGGTTTCGATAGGTTTCAGCAATTCCTGATATTTTTCGGTAGCACAGGATGCTCTTGGATTTTAGAAACAAACTTCAATCATTCAATTGATTGAAGTTTGCCATTTTGACAAGCTATTTCAATTAATCCAAGTTATTTGTAAACTTTCCGTAAACTTCTACAAGAATATTTCAATACGTTTTAGCAGGACTTTTCTTCCATTTAAATTTTTATGTAGAATATTTCGCTTGTTCATAACTAAAAAAACACTATGTTGTTCAACGAAATGATGCCTGTAGGACATAGAAGGCTTATGACTGTTGTTTGACATGAATTAGATTTCATTCTGATTCATCTGATGATACTAGTTTTCGTTATCTGCTAGAAAAGTGTTTATCTAATAAATCCACGTAGACATGGGGCCTCAGGTGGCTCATTAATAAGTTTTATTAAAAGTGTAAATTCTTTCTGGTTCTCAACACATGTCAAATAATAACCTAAGAAATCCTAAGTCTTGACATGCGATTAGTTGATTTTTTGCTTAGTAAGATACCCATTACTGATATACCTTGATCTTCTATTATAAAAAGTTTTCTGTTTCTTCGCATTAGTGATACCAACTTTCATATTTTTGATGCAAAATTTTGTCGGTTTTTATTTGTTTTTCTAAATTAATGTGGAATATTAATCATCCACAGAACATCAATTAAAATGTTTCAGCGCCTTCTAATGCTTATGGGTTCCAGTTTTGACACATATTCTGTACATTCATGTGCTTTTTATTGTCTATTTTTAAAGATGAAAGCAAATAAAAATCGGGTCGTTATTTTATTTCTGATTATGTATATCTGATCGAAATTAAGGTTATTACATTTAAAGATTTTTATGCCAAAAATATTAAACAACTTTATTATTTTCAAGATTTTAAAATATTATTTTTAAGATTTCATATTTTTATTCAAAGGAATTTACTAATCATTTTCTTTATCTGATTTAAAAATGCATCGTGTCCATACCTAGCGTTGTCACGAAAGTTTTCGATAGTGCTCACTTGACATGTTTTACTCTGAGCTTTGCCTGTTCAAGAAACTTGATATATTGAACATCATGAGGCACCACATAGCACTTCTAACCCGTGTTTAAAAGTCAGCAATTTCTTTCTTTCTAATGAATAGCTAAGTTCTCCTTTTGCAATTTATCAGATTGAAATTAATGTTAAACATAAATCTAAATTTATTAAAAATTGACATTAAATATGATGATATTAAATCATGTTTGACAGATTTCATATTAAACTTGTCTGATTCAAAAACTCAGTGCGGTAACCATAATGAAAACCACAAAGATATTCTAATCCATATTTAAAAGATATCAAATACTGCCCATTAAGTTCTTTTGCAATTTAACTGACTGAAATAAGAGGACATTAAAACTCTTAAAACTAAAGATATTTAAAGATGTAAGTTAAACCATGTCTGATCCAAAAAAATCATAATATATTACAATATTTATGTGAAATAATTTATTCGATGACCATTACCAGACTATTTTTAGAACTAAAACGAGACACAAAAAAGTCAAGAAACTATGAAAGTTTTCTTTCATTTAACATGCACTTACCCAGACTTGGCAATTTATCAAAAAAGGCACCTTACCATTCTTTTAGAAACTTTTCTTTTTGCTAGTAAAGAAACCCCATGCCTTATTAGACACGTCGAGGGGTGAATTATTTACTACTTGTAAGTGGTTCCACGCAGGGGTGTGCAGGTGGTCGAAGGCAGATGGGATCTTGTGCCAAATAACAGCGATTAATGACCAATTAGTTCTCGAGAGATTTGTACGTAATCTCGCAACTTGGAAATAGCACCTATGTAGATGTTGGATCACAGTGCAGTAATTTCGAATTTCAGTGGATAATTCACTGAACATCAGTATATATAAGACAGCAGTAAATTCAAAATGATTATCAATATCTACTAGAAAGGATTTGAGCAATTTATGTGCATTTTGCATGGAATTAAAGTTTTAAATGTTTAATATGTAATAAAAACATTAATAAATATTTTTGATTTATATAGAAGTATCACCTCGACGTTTATATATTGGTACACAATGTAATTATATTAAATTGCGTCTACTGACAATCAGTATGCATAAGAAAACAGAATGGAAAAGTTTTATTAATTTATACTTGGAAGAATGTTAGAATTTCATCTGCTTTTCGTATAAAAATAAAGTTTCAGATATTTAATATACTTATAATGATTAATATACATCGTTAATGCTTGCTTACATCTATACATAGTTATGTATCACCTCATCTTGTATAATTTGAATCACAATGCAGCAATTTCGTATTGCAGTGATTGCACTGAGCAACAGTATGTATAAGTCAACAGTAAATGCAAAGTGATCATAAATTTCTATTACAAAGATTTTGATCACTTTATGTGCATTTTATATGAAAATAAAGTTCTAAATATTTAATAATAATGAAAAAACATATATATTTAAATTTTATGTTAATAATAGAAATATTTTGCATACTTCAACTCACAACTGAAAGAGGTGTTAACCGAAAAAATTGCTTATCACATTGCATAACAGCAAATGAATATCTGTAATTTTGTCTATGCTGGCGTATTGAGAGACATATTACGCTTTAAATCTTCACGTAGATTTCGATACATAAAAAATAACAATTAGGATGAGATAAAATTATTAAATTTTATTTTCAATTAAAAATGATTTTTAATACAAAAAAGGGATATAGCAGCTCATAATGAAAAATAATGACTAATCAGACTTTATAGCATGTATTTTTGCATGTTTGTATCTTAAAATTGACGTACAAATTGCAATAAAACTGGTTTTATCTTTGCTGTCAAATATATTTTTTTTAATTATTGATAAATTATATAACAAATAATTTGAAAATGTTTACTATTTTTTAACAAACGCTAGTATAGAAAACGTAGAATACAGAATATTTTACTTAATTTAAAAAGGGGCGAATTATTCTATTGATACAAATTATTATATTAAATTTATTATTATTATTATTAATATTTTATTGATTTATTACTTATTCCTTTGCTGCCTTCATTCATGATAAATATAAATATTTTAGGAATCAGTACTTTACATCCATATTCTATAAGAGTCAAGCCTGAAATATATCCGTGGGAGAATAGGCTCCTGACTCCTTAAGAGACATGCAAACAAATGCTGGCATCATACCAAAGTCATTAATCTTTCGATGCAAAAGAGTGTACCACTTGTTCACAGTATTCAAATAAGATACTGCAATTAAATAGTTATTCCCCCACACAGAGAACAAACATCTGTTTTAATCCATCCCTCGCAGGAGTTGCCCGGTATTAAAACTCACCTCAACCAGAAACATGCAATCTCTGCCCAGGAACAACTGCATCTCTCGTAAAAGCGATAACTTTTCCAAAACTGGAGTGTTTTCCTACCCCTCGAATTGTAGAGGCTGCAGGATATTAAGGCCCCCGACTTCTTAGTTTACGCTGTAGCGATTTCTTGGAGTGGTTAATCTCTCTCCAGACCTCAGTCTCCTACATCAGGCATGCTACATAGACAATGAAAACTCGAAGGGGTAAAGTTTCGAGAGTTCCAACTCCACCAGCCAATAGATGGCCTCTCCCATTTGGGATATACATGAGGAGATATTCTTAGAATAGTTCCATTCAGATTTTAGTAAAGCCACTAAACTAAATCCATTTAATGAATTTTAGTTACATATTAATACTTATAATAATATTTATTTAAATTTTCACGTACTAATTATAATATAATTAATTAATTAAATAATGCGAAACTGTTCAAATGGACCGTCTTTAAGCCAATTTTATTTCAAAGTGAAAAAGAGATTTTTCCAAAAAAGAAAATCATTGGAAATTCTACAGATTTTCAGTTTTTTAAATTGCTGTTATGCGTTTTGTTCTTACATTAAAATTTAATTTTATGGCCAACCAGTATAACGGCTCAGCTGATTCTCTCTCTCTCTATATATATATTTCTGTTTTTCAACCCCTCGAATTGTATAAGCTGCAGGATATTAAGACCCGATTAAGGATATTAAGGCCCGACTAAGGCCCAACAGGCATGTTACATAGACAATGAAAACTCGAAGGGTAAAGTTTCGAGAGTTCCAACTCCACCAGTCAATAGATGGCCTCTCCCGTTTGGGATATACAGAAGGGGATATTCTTAGAATGCCTTCATTCAGATTTTAGTAAAGTCATTAAACTAAATCCATTTAATGGATTTTAGTTAATACTTGATTTAAGTAAGAAAAAGTTATGTAAAATGAAATTTAACTTGAATTTCTAATTTTTTTTTAATATTATCATTTTAATACCAAGTATTTGATTATGAATATATTTGTCCCTGATATAAGAGTTTTTTAATTTGTAAGTGTTTTGCCAGTGTGCATCACAGTAGCTTATTATAATATGCAGGGAAAGAAGTGTTTTCTTTGGAATTGGCTATATAATAGTTTCAAAATTGTAAGAGATACCTCAAAACATTTTCATAACCTTTTCAAAGAAAATAATTGTCAAAGTGATTTTTCAGTCAAAATTAAGTTGAGTTTAATTGCTGTATAGTAAAAATCATACAAGCAATTTTTATCCAAAGTGCTACTTCCTAAACTTTTGAAAAATATATAGTTGGATTTATTGATGTAAAATAAAAATATGATAACAAAAAAATCGCAAAAGTCATAAGAAATCTATGTTCATTGTACAGAAATTTGATCACTAAAATAACTTTTCTTTTTTGGTTTCGAATGACAAGTTTACAGAATAACAAATACCAAAAAAATACAAATAACAAGATAGATTTCAATGACATCAGTTAATCGATTAACTTAAGTCTGGCAATCCAATAACGCTTCTATAAGGAAACAGGAGGCAGTGCAGAACAGCAAGCAAGGTGAGGCATATTCACTTCTTCCTCGTCATCACACGGAGGCAGAGAGGGTTAGGAACCAGTTTGATTCTATGAAAGTCCTTGTGATGATAATCGTGACTTGAGAAAAGCCATAGCAATGCCATTGATTTCTCTTTAGGCCAGTTAGGGATATCATGAATGCCATCATATCAGGGCTTGTGACCGTTTCTAGCTGTAGCATCCTCAAAGAAGAAGAGTATTTTTAATTATCATCTTAACAGAATGATAGGTCAATTCCTGGTTATTTACCTATAAGACAGAGGCGCCCTTTTTTGCCAGGAAATCAGTGGCCTCGTTTCCCTATTCCCACTATTCTCTCTATTTCCCACTAAAAGAACTTAAACTGGTATATTTTTCTTCCTTTAATTTGCAAAATCTGCCCTAATATAAAGGTCCAACTTCTTGCTTTAAACTGTAGTGATTTTTTGAATTGGTTCATGTGTCATCACGTTCCAGTCTCCTATACTCAGACATACTACACTGTCAATGAGAATTCTTTATGTAGTTATATAGACAATGAGAAATATAACGAGATAGTAAATAACTACCCTTATAGTATTTCATTCAGATTTTAGTATTACCACTTGATTTTAGCGATTTCAATTAACTTTTATTTACAATAAAAGAAATATTTTTAAATAAAATTCAGACCAAACTCGTAATTCAGTGGTAATGCGATCAGTTAGCACAAAGACTTCTCAGTGTCAAACGTATTGGTCACTGCTATAAGAATTGAAGAGCCAGATTAAAAATGCGACAATATGTATGAATAGCGAAGGAATGAGGAATTTAAGACAGAACTCATGATTTTATGCGGTTTTTTTTACAATTTGCGATATAATGTGTAAATTGCGAAAACAATTTTTAATACGTATTTTTTTAAGCAATGTGCAAGTTGTGACAACATGTATTAGTAACGACAGCATGCCTGAATTTTGACAGAATTATGTGAGTTGTGACAGCATGTTTGCAGTTTTTTCCATACGATATATAACTCATTCCATCGATAGACAATAATTCCCTTCTAGTAATAGTTCAAACTACTTATATGAGGAAAATAAGTACTTAATGCATAATTAAATAAGGGAGAGGGGGGAGGGAGTCAAATAAGTTAATTCACATTGTTTGTTGAAAAAAGAAATTTAAGCCGTGATCGTTCGCTGCTAATATGACACATTTGCAACAATTACAGCACAAATTAGACACATTAGACAAAAAGAACATGAGCGTTTTCTCAGAGGTCTGCCTAAGAGCGAGGACATCCAAAGAAACACCCACGCTGTTAAGAGTAAACAAGGTATCACTTTGCAAATACAAACTTACTTACTACTTATTATACTTTGCAAAGACCTAATTCGATTAAAAAATATTTTATAGCCGTTAAATGACAATAGTTCTACTCTCTATCTCCTTTGACATTAAACCAGAATAGTTCTCTGAATCTTCTATTTCTACATGTATATATTCTTTAGCGAATTAAAAAATGCATATATATATATATATATATATATATATATATATATTATATATAGATTTATAATAGCAATAATTTTTCACATAGAAATGAAAAATGGGACAGGGAAACTTGCTATATGACAAAAATTTTGCAGTAAAACAGATAATATAAAACATAAATAAATTTATTAAAAGTAAAAAATTAAGAGTATAACAATATTATTATGGTAATGTAATAATAATATTATTTAATAACATGAAACTATATGAACTACTTAAAATAATTGCTAATATAATAGTACAGTGTGATAATAATTTTAAATGTAGTTAGCATAACAGAGCAAAACAATTTAAAACTTTATAGTGTAAATAAATAATTAAAATCTGTCTTTAATTTCGTTTTGGTAAGAAAAATATCAAAAAATGGTAAAAAGTTAAAAAGCAATTATTTAATAATTGTTCTAAAATGTAAAAATAAATAATATTTAATAAAAATGTTATTAAAAATCAAAACATTGTCTATCGCTTTATAAAAACATAAAATAAAATTTTATAGTAATTTTAATTATTAATAAATAATCGTTCAATTTTTGACAAATAATCATTAATATATATTTATTTTTTCAGAATTTTTTTTTTCAAATTTTTTTAAAGGTAAAATTTATATTTTTGCAAGAATTGCACATATTTACATAAAAAAATTATTTTAAATAAAAGGTTAACCCTTTTTTATTATAAATAAAAATAAAATCCGTATACTTTCATATAACTTTATTATATTCAAACGCTAAATAAATATATGGAAAATGTTTTTCTAAATTATTTACAAAATATATATATATTTTAATTATGATTTTTTTGTAAGTGTGAATGAAGTTAAAAGAATTTGAGTAATTTGACTGTCATCATAATAATTAACTGCGAATAAAGTGTCAAGTAGGATAGAAAAATAAATTATTTTAGAAGACAGAAAAAGAGTGACAATTTTATTATTGTTATTAGAAAAAAAAATCAGAATACTAATAAGCCAATTTAAAATGTCTTTCTTTACATAAAATAAAAAAGCAGTCTTTATGAGAAAATCTTTTGTACTTATAGTAGCTGGAATGTTTAATATAACTACAATAAAATCTGTTAAATGCATTTCTGCTAACTAAAATGTAATGTCAAGGACATAGTGATATTTTTGACATTTATTATTATAAATTATTCTTGAAACAATCATGAAAATAAAACGGATACAGTTATGAATGTATTAAAAAGTTTATTAATATTATAATGCATTATTATTTCAAACAGCACTTTTTCTAAATATAAATATATATGTCAAAATTATTATAACATCACATATCGTTTTATAATTCATTCTTATAGTTCGTGTGTTTCTTTTAAGGAAAAAAAAAGGTCACCAAATATGACTTTTTTTTCTTTTTAATGTCAACGAAAATAAAAATTTATATACTGGAGTTATGAGTAAATTCCGTAAGTAAAGTTTTGTGTAAATTCTATATTTGTAATTTTGTAACTCCTAAAAATAAAACATTAAAATTTGAGATTTATAAACCCTAACTGCAATTTTTTAAATAAACTCAATGGTGCAAATATACCTTCTCAATGACACACATACAAAAGAAAAGTCTACCCTTGCATCATTGGATTTATTTTAAAAAATAATTGAGCATATTTATAATATAGAGATTGAATATGTATATAATCTAATATATATGTAATCTAATATATATATATATATAAATGATAGACAAATAGAAAGATATTATAATATAGAGTATAATAATGTATTTTTAATGTTTATCATTTTTTTTACATTATTAATGAATTATTTTCTACAATATTATGTTACATTCTAGTATATTACTCATAATATTTCTTCTGAAATGGAGCAACAGCCCTGTGGTGGGCCAATTCCGTCTGCCTACTGGCATATTCCAAAACATGTTTTTTTTCCTTTTTACGGGGTAGGATTACCAGCCCTACGCCGACAATCATATTTGACCAGGACATACAGTTTCAAGGGGATTCCAAACCACTAAAAAAATCCATGGTACAGCTGGGACTCGAACCGGAAACATGTGGCACAGAGCGCAAGACATACGGCCATATGGCCCCACTCATAATATTACACTAAATTAAATCAAAACAAATCATTAGAAGGAATATATAACATCACTTGGGGCCATATTGTTATATAATTAAATACAGCATTCCATGGTTTAATGTAATCATATTATTAGCATAAATACAGATAATGCTAGCTTGTTTTAAACTTAAATTTTATAATTAATAAATAACTTTACTAAAAGTTTAAGTATTACGATACTTAGAATTGATAAAGTGTATTTATGCAGCTTTGCACGTTACATACTTAAACATCGCTTCAAATCCTTTCTCTTGGATGCGAAATTTATACCAAATTTTAGGTTATATATGTTCGAGACAGGATTAAATGACTTTAATGTAAAGAGTTTACCCATATTATAATGTTAATTAGAATGCAAAGCGATATTTCTTACCAGGAGAATCAGTCCTTTGATAAATGTAATAAAGACAGATTAGAGTATGGCTAAGTTATTAGCTTTGTATTAATGAAAGCAGATAAGGATTATTTTGATCGCCTTAAATATGCTTAGTAAAACTGATGATGTTTAGATATCAAATTACTCCTTGTCTAAATTATTATAGGAAGCAATTGAACAGACTCTATTTTGCTTTGTTTAATTAATGTTATCTAAAATTAGTGGATATATGCTCTTATCTATATTATTCAGATGTTTTAAGGCAACATCATTTCTATCATCTACAGTTTACTATATATTTGAATATAAGATGTTTACTTAAGATATTTGTTTGTTAAAGTCAAGATACAAAACTTTTGAATGTGTTTTTAAATTGTTGTGAAATAGTAGCATGCGAAGAATAGTGCCAAGCAATATAAGAATTTAAGATGTTTCAAATTTTTTTTCAATTAGCTGTTCTAATGCAGCTGGCAATACAGAGACAGATCTTTATGGCATAAGTAAGGACTGAACCGCTGTCACTAATTTAACACTACCAAGGGGACACGTGTAGCTTGAAGATATGTTGGAAACGCGAGTAACAGTACCCCACAGGGCTCTATAATCCTATTAGACCATGACCTACGGCTTAAAGTGGATTACAAACCACTAGAATCATACATGGCACAGCCGGGACTCAAACCCGAAACCTAAACTTGTGGCACCGAGCTCTAGTCACTCAGTCATCAGGCCCCACTCATAATAATACTACATTAAAATAAATCAAAACATATCATTACAAGGAATACATAACATCACTTAGAGTCATATTGTTATGTAATTTAATACAACAATCCATGGTTTAATGTAATTATATTATTAGCACAAACACATATAATGCTAGCTTGTTTTAAACTAAAATTTAATATTCAACAAATGACTTTACTAAAAGTTTAAGTATTACGATACTTAGAATTCATAAGGTATATTTACCTAGCATTACATGTTACATACTTAAATATCGCTTCAAATCCCTTCTCTAGAATGCGAAATTTATACCAAATTTTAGGTTATATATGTTCGAGACAGGATTAAATGGCTTTAATGTAAAGAGTTTACTCATAATATAATGTTAATTAGAATGCAAAGCGATATTTCTTACTAGGAGAATCAGTTCTTTGATAAATGTAATAAAGACAGATTAGAGTATAGCTAAGT
This sequence comes from Caerostris darwini, assembly GCA_021605075.1. NCBI lineage: Eukaryota > Metazoa > Arthropoda > Arachnida > Araneae > Araneidae > Caerostris > Caerostris darwini. Next base: position 63,051 of record BPLQ01006533.1, read on the forward strand.
TATTAGCTTTGTATTAATGAAAGCAGATAAGGATTGTTCTGATCACCTTAAATATGCTCAGCAAAACTGATGATGTTTAGAGATCAAATTACTCTTTGTCTAAATTATTATAGGAAGCAATTGAACAGACTCTCTTTTGCTTTGTTTATTTAATGTTATCTAAAATTAGTGGATATATGCTCTTATCTTTATTATTCAGATGCTTTAATGCGACATCGTTTCTGTCATCTACAATTTACTATAAATTTTAAGAGTTTTACTTAACTTAATATAGTTGTTTGGTAAAGTCAAGAGATAAAAATTTTGAACGTGTTTTTAAATTGTTGCAAAATAGTAGAATGCGAAGAATAGTGTCTAGCAATATACGAATTTAACACATTTCAAGAAATTTTTCAATTTGTTGTTCTAATGCAGCTGGCAATACAGAGGCAGTTAATCTTTATGTCCTAAGTAAGGATTGCAATGCTGTTACTCATTTATCACTACCCAGGGGGGAACTTGTAGCTTGAAGATATGCTGCTTACGCGAGTAATACTACCCTCACAACGCTCTACGATCATATTAGACCGGGATCTATGGTTTAAAGGGGATTCCAAACCACTAGAAACATACAATACACAGCCGGGACTCAAATTCGAAACCTAAACGTGTGGCATTCTAGTCACTCGACCATCAGGCCCCACTCATAATAATACTACATTAAATTAAATCAAAACATCATTAGAAGGAATACATAACATCATTTAGGGCCATACTGTTATTTAATTTAGTACATTATTCCATGGTTCAATGTAATCATATTATTAGTATAAATACAGGTAATGTTAGCTTGTATTAAACTAGAATTTAATAATTAACAAATATCTTTACTAAAAGTTTAAGTATTACGATACTTAGAATTGATAATGTATATTTATGCAGCATTACACGTTACATACTTAAACATCGCTTCAAATCCTTTCTCTAGGATGCGAAATTTATACCAAATTTTACGTTATATATGTTCGAGACAGGATTAAATGGCTTTAATGTAAAGAGTTTACTCATATTATAATGTTAATTAGAATGCAAAGCGATTTTTCTTACTAGCATAATCAGTTCTTTGATAAATGTAATAAATACAGATTAGAGTATGGCTAAGTTATTAGTTTCGTATTAATGAAAGCAGATAAGGATTGTTCTGATCGCCTTAAATATGCTTAGTAAAACTGATGATGTTTAGAGATCAAATTACTCTTTGTCTAAATTATTATAGGAAGCAAGCGAACAGATTCTCTTTTGCTTTGTTCATTTAATATTATCGGAAATTAGTTGGCATACGCTCTTATCTTTATAGTTATGTTTTAATGCGACATCATTTCTATCGTCTACAATTGACTATATATTTGAAGATTTCTACTTAACTTAGATATTTATTTGTTAAAGAGTCAAGAGATGAAACTTTTGTAAATGTTCTTATATTGTTGTGAAATAGTAGCATGCGAAGAATAGTGTCTAGCAATATAAGAATTTAAGACCTTTCAAGAAATTTTTCAATTTGTTGTTCTGATGCAGCTGGAAATACAGACACAGTTAATCTTATCCATAAGTAAAGAATGCATCGCTTATTTACTGCTACTCAGGGGGCACGTGTAGCTTGAAGATATACTAGAGACACGAGTAACACTACCCCCACAACGCTCTACGATCATATTAGACCGCTCAACGCTCATCAACGCTCTACGGCTTAAAGTGGATTCCAAACCACTAGAAACATACGCGGCACAGCGGAGTCTCGAACCCGAAACCTGTGGCACCCAGCGCTAGCAACTCGGCCGTCAAGCCCCACTCATAATACTACACTAGGTTAAATCAAAACAAATCATTAGAAAGAATATATAACATCAATTAAAGCCCTATTATTATTTTATTTAATACAACATTTTATGGTTTAATATTATGGTTAATTTTATTATTAGCATAAATACAGGTAATGCTAGCTTGTTTTAAACTAAAATTTAATAACTAACGATAACTTTACTAAAAGTTTAAGCATTACGATACTTAGAATTGATAAGGTATATTTACTTGGCATTACACGTTACCTACTTAAACATCGTTTCAAATCCTTTCTCCAGGATGCGAAATTAATACCAAATTTTAGGTTATATATGTTCGAGACAGGATTAAATGGCTTTAATGTAAAGAGTTTACTCATATTATAATGTTAATTAGAATGCAAAGCGATATTTCTTACTAGTAAAATCAGTTCTTTGATAAATGTAATACAGACAGATTAGAGTATGGCTAAGTTATTATCTTTGTATTAATGAAAGCAGATAAGGATTATTATGATCGACGTAGTAAAACTGATTATTAGTAAATGATGAGGATTTGACATTAGTAAAACTGATGCTGTTTAGAGATCAAATTACTCTTTGTCCAAATTATTATAGGAAGCAATTGAACAGACTGTCTTTTGCTTTGTTTATTTCATGTTCTCTAAAATTAGTGGATATATGTTCTTATCTTTATTAGTCAGATGCTTTAACACGACATCATTGGTATCATCTATAATTTACTATATACACTCATGTCCATAAATTAAGGATAATTCAGAATCACACAGAAATTGAACTTAAAATATAATTTTCACCTGTAAAATTATCACACACTTCTTGAAGAATAATATGCAAATTACATGAAACCACCAGATGGCGCGGATAGTACGTCACAATGACGGGAGTGTAAGAGAGGGGTATATAAGGAATGGTGGCAAAGAAGTAAAATTGTTCACAAGCGCTTTAAAAGCCTTTCCGTGCAATATCCGCAAAGTTATGGCACAAAGGAAGCATTTGGATGATTTTTTAAGTGGTAGAATTATCGGACGAATGGAATGTGGACGTACCCAGCTGGAAGTATCCGAGGAACTTGGAATCGCCCAGAGTGTCATCCCTAGGCTTTGGCAACGATTCCAAGATGATGGTAATGTGAGTAGATGTTACAGAACAGGTCGCCCCCGAGTTACAACGCCGAATGAGGACCGGTATTTAACAGTTACTGCCAAAAGAAACAGACGGAGCACAGCATCAGACCTGTCTCGTCAGCTCTCTTCAGCTACCGGTATGACAATTTCAAGGCATACCGTGTACAGACGCTTAGGGCACATTGGTCTATATGCTCGTAGGCCTGTCACATGTGTTCCAGTTACCGCAACTCACTTTCGCCTGCGATTAACCTGGAGTAGAGAGCATGCATTGTGGACACTGCAACAGTGGTCTGGTGTGATGTTTTCCGACAAGTCCAGGTTTAGTTTGCAGTCTGATTCTCGCCGGACTTTCATATGGAGACCGCCAGGTACCCGTTACCACGAAGAGAACCCATTGAACGACACCGTTACGACGGTGCAGGATGGCTCATTTGGGGAGGAATTATTCTTGGTTCCAGAACTGACGTGCATGTTCAGAGTGTAACGATGACAGGCCACATCTATCGGGATGTCATTCTGGAACAACATATACGTTTGTTTCGGGGTGCCATGGGTGCTGAATTTCTTTTTATGGATGACAACGCCCGTCCTCACCGTGCAAACATTGTAGATGAATGCCTTCAATTGGAGGATATCACCCGTACAGATTGGCCAGCATACTCACCGGACTTGAATCCAATAGAGCATGTGGGGGATATGCTTGGCCGACGAATTGCAGCCCGTCAACCCCCTCCCACCTGTCAACCGGAACTTCGGAGGGCATTGCTTGATGAGTGGCGTAATATTCCCCAAGATCAGATTGATAATTTGATACTCAGCATGCCTAGGCGTTGTAAGGCCTGTATTGCATCGTCCGGGAGACATACTCCATATTAACCATCATACTAACCATGTTATACTGTTTTTTGTAAATAGGTTCTTTTTTTGAAATTTTCTCCAGGGAGTAAAAATCGCAATTTTTAATAATTATGTCAAACATATAGCATCTTTTTTGCTCTTTACCTTTTGTTTAATAAATAGACTACAAATAAGTCAAATTTGTTTTGCTTCTGTCTCTTTCTTTGCCTGAACTTCATTAGCCTTAATTTATGGACATGAGTGTATTTGAAGATTTTTACTTAACTTAAGATATTTGTTTGTTTGTTTTGTTTGTTGTAAGATATTTGTTGCAAGAAATTAAACTTTTGAACTTGTTTGTAAATTGTTGTGGAATGGGGGATTGTAATATAAGAATTTAAGATATTTGAAGAAGTTTTTCAATTTATTTTTAAATCATTCTGATTGGTCTAAAATGTGGTTGGTAAATTGGGATGCAATGTAACAGTCCTTGTGCTGCACCTTGAGTAACGCTGAATCTTCTACATTTCAGCCATCATAGAAGTGAATAGCTCAAATGACTCTGTATTCGAAAACGTAAATAATGAAGATGTCTGCATTGACGACTCCATCCTTTTTAGTTAAAAAAAAAGTGAACACCTGATTGCCCGAGTGGCTAGCTCTTTGGCACTCGGCGCACAGGTTTTGGGTTCGAGCACCTGTGATGACATGGGTATTTGTAGTGATTAGGAATCCCTCTAAGCCACAGGTCCCTATCTCATATGACTGTAGAGCGCTACAGAGCCCTATTATACTTCTCACCCACATCATTCCCAAACTGTATATGGACAATTCATCTCTTGGCAGAGTGATGTGGTGTGGTGTGGTGTAGTAGTAGTAGTCATATTAGAAAGGGATCTATTGTTTAAAGTGGATTCCAAACCACTAGAAACATACAGGACACAGCCGTGACTCAAACCCGAAACTTAAATTTATGCCACCGAGCTCTAGTCACTCGCCCATCAGGCCCCACTGATAATAATACTACACTAGGTTAAATCAAAACAAATCTTTAGAAGGAATACATAACATCACTTGTAGCCATACTGCTATTTAATTTAGTAATGCAACATTCCATGGTTTAAGGTAATCATATTGTTGGTATAAATGCTACATTGCTTCAAACTAAAATTTAATGAATAACGGATAACTTTACTAAAAGTTTAAGTATTACGATACTTAGAATTGATAGGGTATATTTATGCAACATTACTCGTTACATACTTAAACATCACTTCAAATCCTATCGCTAGGATGCGAAATTTATACCAAATTTTAGGTTATATATGTTCGAGACAGGATTAAATGACTTTAATGTAAAGAGTTTACCCATATTATAATGTTAATTCGAATGCAAAGCGATATTTCTTACTGGGAGAATCAGTTCTTTGATAAATATAATAAAGACAGATTAGAGAATGGCTAAGTTATTAGCTTTGTATTAATGGAAGCAGATAAGGATTGTTCTGATCGCCTTAAATATGCTTAGTAAAAGTGATGATGTTTAGAGATCAAATTATTCTTTGTCTAAATTATTACAGGAAACAATTAAACAGACTCTCTTTTGCTTTGTTTAGTTAATGTTCTCTGAAATTAGTTGATATACGCTCTTATCTTTATTACTCAGATGTTTTAAGGCGGCATCATTTCTATCATCTACAATTTACTATGTATTTGAAGATTTTTACTTAACTTAAGATATTTGTTTGTTAAAGCTTCAAGAGATGAAACTTTTGAAAGTATTTTTAAATTGTTGTGAAATAGTAGCATGCCAGGAATAGTGTCTAGCAATATAAGAATTTAAGATATTTCAAGAAATATTTCAGTTTGTGGTTCTAATGCAGCTGAAAATACAGAGACAGTTAATTTTATGCCATAAGTAAGGACTGCACGGCTGTTACTCATTTAGACTACCCAGGGGGCACGTGTAGCTTGAAGATATGCTACGGACGTGAGTAACACTACCCCCACAACGCTCTTCGATCATAATAGACAGTTACCTACGGTTTAAAGTGGTTACCAAACCACTAGAATCATAGTACATGGCACAGCCGGGACTTAAACCCGAAAACCAAAACTTGTGGCACCGAGCTTTAGTCACTGGGCCATCTGGCCCCACTCATAATAATACTACACAAGGTTAAATCAAAACAAATCCTTAGAAGGAATACATAACATCATTTGGAGCCATATTGTTATTTAATTTAATACATCATGCATGGTTTTAATATAATGATGTTATCAGTATAAATACAATTAATAATATCTTGTTTCAAACTAGAATTTAATAATTACTGAATTATTATAGATAATTTTAATAAAAGTTTAAGTATTACGATACTTAGAATTGATAAGATATATTTATGTAGCATTACACTTTACATACTTAAACATCGCCTCAAATCCTTTCGCTAGAATGCGAAATTTACACCAAATTTTAGGTTATATATGTTCGAGACAGGATTAAATGACTTTAATGTAAAGAGTTTACCCAGATTATAATGTTAATTAGAATGCAAAGCGATATTTCTTACTAGGAGAATCAGTTATTTGATAAATGTAGTAAAGACAGATTAGAGTATGGCTAAGTTATTAGCTCCGTATTAATAGAAGCAGATAAGGATTGTTCTGATCGCCTTAAATATGCTTAGTAAAACTGATGATGTTTAGAAATCAAATTACACTTTGTCTAAATTATTATAGGAAGCTATTGAACAGACTCCATTTTGCTTTGTTTATTTAATGTTCTCTAAAATTAGTTGATGTGTGCTTTATTATCTTTATTATTCAGATGTTTTAAGGCGACATCATTTCTGTCGTCTACACTTTATTATATATTTGAAGAGTTTTACTCTAAAAATATTTGTTTGTTAAACAGTCAAGAGATAAAACTTTTGAAAAAGTTTTTAACTTGTTGTGAAATAGTAGCATGCCAGGAATAGTGTCTAGCAATATAAGAATTTAAGTTCTTTCAAGAAATTTTTCAAATTGTTGTACTAATGCAGCTGGCGATGCAGAGACTGTTAATATTATGCAATAAATAAGGACTGCACCGCTGTTACTCATTTAGCACTACCCAGGTGGCACGTGTAGCTTAAGATATGCTAGAGACGAGAGTAACACTACCCCCAAAATGCTCTGCGATCATATTAGACCGAGACCTAAGGTTTAAAGTGGATTCCAGACCACTAGAATCATACATGGAACAGCCAAGACTCAAACCTGAAACCTAAACTTGTGGCACCGAACTCTAGTCACTCGTCCATCAGGCCCCACTCATAATAATAATACATGAAATTAAATCAAAACATATCATTAGAAAGAATACATAACATCACTTAAAGCCATATTGTTATTTAATTTAATACAGCATTCCATGGTTTAATATAATCATAGCATAAATATAGGTAATGCTATCTTGTTTTAAACTAGAATTTAATAATTAACAAATAACTTTACTAAAAGTTTAAGTATTACGATACTTAGAATTGACAATGTATATTTTGTAGCATTACACGTTGCATACTTAAACATCGCTTTAAATCCTTTCGCTAGGAGGCGAAATTTATACCAAATTTTAGGTTATATATGTTCGAGACAGGATTAAATGGCTTTAATGTAAAGAGTTTACTCATATTATAATGTTAATTAGAATGCAAAGCGATATTTCTTACTAGGAGAATCAATTCTTTGATAAATGTAATAAAGACAGATTAGAGTATGGCTAAGTTATTAGCTTTGTATTAATGAAAGCAGATAAGGATTGTTCTGATCGCCTTAAATATGCTTAGTAAAACTGACGATGTTTAGAGATCAAATTACTCTTTGTCTAAATTATTATAGGAAGCAATTGAACAGCCTCTCTTTTGCTTTGTTTATTTAATGTTCTCTAAAATTAGTTGATATATGCTCTTATCTTTATTATTCAGATGTTTTAAGGCGACGTCATTTCTATCATCTACAATTTACTAACATATATGTTTGAAAATTGGTACTTAACTTAAGATATTTGTTTGTTATGGATTCAAGAGTTAAAACTTTTAACTTGTTTTTAAATTGTTGTGAAATAGTAGCATGCGAGGATTAGTGTCTAGCAATATAAGAATTTAAGACCTTTTAAAATGTATTTCAATCTAATTTTAAATAATTCGGTTGGTCTAAATTGTATTGGTAAATTGAGATGCATTGTAGCAGGCCCTGTGTTGCATCTTGAGTAAATCTAGATCTACTAAATCTTCTCCATTATTAGCGAATAGATCAAACTACTCTGCATTCGAATACGCAAATAATTAAATATATATGTTTACGATTCCAGCCTTTTTAGCTAATAAAAAGCAAATTATTTGTTTTGGGATGCTCGTAAAATATAGCTAAAATTTTATTCTAGAAATTTTTACACTAAAATTGGATTAAATAGCAATTTTTTTTCTGGATTAATTTAACTCTCCAATTATCTATTATCTATTATAGACTGCACTCTCTAGCACAACCACATAATAAACCAGCAAAACGAATATGATTCTACTTACATAAGGAATCGGAAAATATTACAATTTATTTTAAATACTATATAGTAGGACTCAAAGATTGCATATGAAGCAAAATGACGAAGTCGACGAGTTTACGACGAATCTAATGCACTGGTCTGCGGCAGACCTTAATTATAACATGGCGTGATTCACGACACCACAAGGGCTCACTTTGAATCCGGCCTGTTCAGTTAGTCACTTCAGAGAAAAAACGAAAAAAAAAATTCTTATCGTCTAGTAGCATAACTCTCTCCTTTCTACTCTAAGAAGCTCCCTTCAAGAATATCATCGAGGGGGGAAGTGGGGTCAGCTTCCCTTACTTCTCACTGGAATAGACATTTCGGTCTGGTCTGGTCGTGGTCTGTCACCAATCACGATGGAACAATTCATGGTGTAGTCCATATTCCATGTGTAATTGTTTCGACCTATACAGGTCTCACAGACAATCACTTATTTCATGAGTCTCAATGTACGTGATACTGAATATCTGCTATCAGATTTGAGTGAAGGGTTTATTATATCTTTGTCAAATAGCATCCATTCCTCTCTCCTGGAAATAAAATGCCAAAACTCTTCTCGTGAGAAAAAAATGCTACAATATATATGTATATACGAATAGTCTATCAATAGGAAGAAAGGTATATTATGCTTTCTTAGAGGACATTTAGATTTGGGACAAAACATAGATATCTCTCACTTGACAACATCGATGCGAGACAACTAGACACGCTATCACAAAAATATCCATATTTATGTATTTCAATATCCATATTTCTGAAAGCATTGAATACAGGTATGCCGCCTGTGGGTTCGAGCATATTGTGTCCCGCCTTCTAATAACATGGTTTATCGTTTTGGCAAGGGTTTGTGAAATTTACACTTGTACATAAAATTTATTTCAATTTCTTCATCCGAAAAAGTGTTAATTTATTGTTTATTATATAAAAACCTATTTCCGTTTAGTTTGGATCAAAGCAATATACTTTATCGCTAAAAGCAGTTCTAACCTATTGCCTGCAGACATCGTCTACCGCAACAAATTTAATGGAGCGCCTTAATTTGCTCGGTCTGAAAGTGTAACAGTAAACTATTCCATAAAAAGTGGTTAAATATCTTTATATTTACTGCGCGAATGTAAATAGTATTAACTATTTCTAATAGATTACGAGTTTTCGCTCTTCGCTTTTATATTAAATAAATTACGATAACAACATCTAGTTTGTCCATATTATTTATTTATTTTAAATAATTAAGTATACAACAGAATCTTTTGAATTGTAGTGTCTATTGACTTATACTACAAAAATAGTAATAACAATAAGTAACTGAATAGTTAGTTTCGAAGCATGTAATTAATCAGTGAAAAATTACATTTTAATTTATTGTATTCGAATAGAAAAATATGATTAGTCAGTAAATTAAGTATAATGTTCTTTTTAATACTAATCAATGAAAAAAGTTAAATTTTGTTAATTTTTATAGAGAAAGAAGGGAGAAGGGCACGGGGACCAGAAGGCCTTCCAGGAATAATTACCATGCATTTGGACCTCATATTAGATAGGAACTTACAATATTTCACTCAGTCAGTTTGAACTTACAATGTAATACATTCAGTCGCTCTCCACTCCACTAGCTGGAGTCGAACTCTAATTTATTCTCACTTTATCTTGCCCACATTGTTACTGGTCCATGCATGAAGTCATGTTCTAATGCAAAGAGCTTCGTTGTAGTGTTCTAGAACGTGTTATTTTATAGATTTTTTTGAATTTATTATCGTTTAGTGTGTGTCAAAACCACTGTTAACCCTTCTAGCAGAAAAGTACTTGAAACATATCTCCCACAGACATCGTCTACCACAGCATAGTTAATGGAGCGCCATAATTTCTTCAGTCTGAAAATGTAACAGTAAACTTTTCCATAAAAAATTGGTCAGATATTCTTACATTTACTGTTCGAAAGTAAATACTATTAACTATTACTAATATATCTAATTTGTTACATATGAATAAGTTTTCGATTTAAAGATTTTATTAGAATATCCTTTTTATTAAAATATATCATCAGCTACCTTGTCCAATTTTTTTAATCTATTTCATGTAATTAAGCGTATAACAGAATCTTTTGAGTTGTGGTGTCTATTGACTTTTATATATATATATATATATATATATATAAGTAAGTGAATAAATAATTGGTTTAAAAGCATGAACTCAGTGAAAAATTATATTTTAATTTATTCTTTTCAGATAGGAAAATAAGATTAGTTTGTAAATTAAAAGTAACAAAATGTGTCTATATACTTCAATTAGTACTAAAAAGAAAATTATATTTTCTTTTTAGAACTAATTGAAGTATATAGACACATTTTGTTACTTTTTATAAAGAAATAAGGAGAGAGAGGGATAATGATGGACCACAAGGACTTCCAAGAATAATTACCATTCATTGGGACGCCATATTAGGTAAGAACTCAGAATATTTCACCCAGGCAGCTTGACCTTACATTGTAGGACATTCTGAAGCTCTACTCTCCACAAGATGGAATCGAACTCTAGTTTTTTTCTCATTTTATCTTGTCAACATTATCTATGTAAGGATTATTCTTATTTTTGCTTGTACACATTTATACATAAAGCCATGCTATAAAGTTAGCATAATAGCTCAAAGGTAACGTTGTAAAGTTCTAGTACGTTTTATTTTATAGATTTACTTGAAAATCCCATTCGAAAATTTATTTTCGCTTAGTGTGTGTCAAACCCACTATTAACCATTCCAGCAGAAAAGTACCTGAAAACTATCGCCCGCAGACATCGTCTACCAAGGTACATTTAACACAACAATCTCATTTCCTCGAACACCACAAAGCAACAGTAAAATCACCCATAAAAGATGAGTCCGATCTCCTTACCTTATTGTTCAAAGAGCAAAGCAAAACACCAGTCCTTAAAACTAACCCTTTAAAAGGGCGAATATGAAATAACGTTTAACCACATAACTCATTTTTATATTTGACAGCAGAGTTATTTTATGACCCAGAAGCTTCGACCGTAATTTACCAGAACGGTGGGGTTCCCGGAATATTTAGCTTCCGGCAGCTTGATAAATAAATGAATAAAATAAAATAAAAACTGGAAAAATGAAAGGGTGGTTGGTGGTACAGGCAGTTCGCTAAAGAATTTGAAACAGCTATGAATTTAGATGTTCAGTGCAGTTGCGGTTGTCAGATACATTATTATTATTTTCAACTCGGCTAGGCGGATTTTAAACGCTTTAAATGAAACTGCATTTACCACGTCATCTTGAATAATGACTGGAGAATTCGCAGGCGTGCTTTTATTTTTATTTATTTATTATTATTATTTTTGTAAAAAGTCTTTTCACTGAAAGTAGAAATTTGGCAGAAAAATTCCGGTGGGAACGTTTTCCAGCGTGAAACAGTATTTAGCGACCACACCATTACGTGAGTACCAGATCTGGTACAGTATGGTAAAAAGAAAATCCTTTCGTAGGGATTTATTTGATGGGAGTATTAGTTATAATTAGCTGGGATTACATTAATTTTGTGTTTGAAGGGTGGAGTGGTGATTACTTTTGCTGCTTTTCCTTGCGGAGAAGATTAATCAGATAATTAGGTAGAAATCTCTATAATGTGTTTAAACAGTTCGATTTGACATAAGCGTTGATGCCACAACTCAGTAAGAAAAGAAGGGAGAAATATCACCCGCAATACAATTTTGACTTTACACCAAAGTATTCATTTAGATGAAAATTTATGGAGCGATACCGAAACCTGAAATGAATTTTTGTATTTATTTAAATAAAGTACTATTTTTCTTTAAAGAATTATTGTATCAATAATATAAATAACTACAATTAAATTTAAGTCATGATTACATACACTATTCTATGTTAGGATCTTTCTCATTTTATCTTATCCACATTGTCTGTGTTAGGATTTTTCTCATTTTATCTTGTCCACATTATCTATTTTGGCAATTTTCTCTTTTCATCTTGTCTACATTATCTCTGTTAGAATTTTTCTCATTTTATCTTGTCCGCATCATCTATATTAGTATATTTCTCATTTTATCTTGTCCGCATTATCTATGTTAGGAGATTTCTCATTTTATCTTGTCCACATCATATGTTAAGACTTTTCTCATTTTATCTTGTACACATTATCTATGTTAGGTTATACATGAAGTCATGTACTAAAGTGAGCATATTAACCTAAGGGTCTCATTATACTTCTCTACAATGTATTATTGTATAGATTTGCATCAAAATCGCATAAGAAAATTTGTTTTCGTTTAATGTGTGCCAAAACCACTATTAGCCCTTCTAACAGAAAAGTACTTGAAACCTATCTCCCGCAGACATCGTCTACCACAGCAAACTTCATGAACAGCCTTAATTTCCTCTGTCTGAAAGTGTAACAGTAAACTATTCCATAGAAATTTGGTCAGATATTCTTACATTTACTGCTCGAGTTTAAATAGCATTAACTATTATGTCTAATATGTTACATATAAATAAATTTTCGCTTTAAACTGTTGTTCTAAGCTATTTTTATTAAGTAAATTAGGATATCATCACCTACTTTGTTTAACTTTTTTTTATTTATTTCACGTAATTAAGCATACAACAGAATCTTTTGGAATGCGGTGGCAATTGATATATATATGTATAAGAGGGTGAATAAATAATTAGTTTAAATGCATGTAACTGATCACAGAAAAATTACTCTATAATTTATTTTTTTCAAAAAGAAAAATATGACAAGTTATAAATTAAATATAATTTTCTTTTTAATACTAATCAAAGTAAAAAAACAAATTTTTTTACTGCCGGCGGACCAGAAGGACTTCCAAGTATAATTACCATGCATCGTGACGTCATATTAGATAAGACACAAAATATTCTAACCTTGAATTGACATAGTAAAACATTTTGTCACCCCACGCTCCACCACCAGAGTCGAACTCTAATATATCTTCACTTCATCTTCTCTACATTATCACAGGCCATGTGAAACCCTGTTCTAATGTTCAAAGGTTTCGTTGTAGTGCTATAGAACGTGTTGTTCTATAGATTTACCTGAAATTCCCATACGAAAATTTATTTTCACTTAGTGTGTGTCAAAAACACTATTAACCCTTCTAGCAGAAAAGCACCTGAGACCTATCGCCCGCAGACATCGTCTTCCACAGCACATTTAACACAACAACCTCATTTCCTCGAACCCGAAAAGCAACAGTAAACCCACCCATAAAAAATGGGTCCGATCTCCTTACCTTATTGTTAAAACAGCAAAGCAAAAACACCAGTCCTTAAAACTAACCCTTTAAAAGGGGCGAATATGAAATGACGTTTAACCGCATAACTCATTTTTAGATTTGACAGCAGAGTTATTTTATGACCAGAAGCATGGACCATAATTTACCAGAACGCTGGGGTTCCCGGAATATTTTGCTTCCGGCACACAATAAATAATTAAAAAATAAAATAAAAACTGGAAAAATGAAAGAATGTTTGGTGGTAAAGGCAGTTAGCTAAAGAATTTGAAACAGCTATGAATTTAGATGTTCAGTGCAGCTGCGGTTATCAGATACATTATTATTAGTTTCAACTCCGCTGGACGGAATTTAAACGCTTTAAATGAAACTGCATTTAACATGAAACTGCATTTTCAGTCATTATATTGAATAATGACTGGAGAATTCGCAGGCGTGCTTTTATTTTTATTTATTTATTTATTCATTTATTTATTATTATTTTTGAAAAAATCTTTTCTCTGAAAGTGGAAATTTGGCTGAAAAATTCCAGTGGGATCGTTTTCCCGCGTAAAACAGTATTTAGCGACCACACCATTACGTGAGTACCAGTTCTGGTACAGTATAGTAAAAAGAAATTCTTTTCCAAGGGGATTTATTTGATGGGAGTATTAGTTATAATTAGCTGGGATTACATTAATTTTGTGTTTGAAGGGTGGAGTTGTGATTACTTTTGCTACTTTTAATTGCGGTGACGATTAATCAGATAATTAGGTAGAAATCTGTGTAATGTGTTTAAACAGTTCGATTTGACGTAAGCGTTGATGCCACAACTCAGCAAGAAAAAGGAGAAATATCGCCTGCGATACAATTTTGACTTTACAGCAAAGATTTCATTTAGATGAAAATTTATGGAGCTATACCAAAACTTTAAATGAATTTTGTGGATTTATTTAAACTTTTTTTTTAACTCAAAGGAACAGAGTATCAATAATATAAATATCTGCAACTACATTAAAACCGTGATTAGATGAAATATATCTAAAAACGTTTTAAAGAATTTGATTTTTTTTTCAGTTTATTAAACATGTTTAATTTGACATATAAATATAGCTTAAAAATATTTAATAATACTGTAATCAATTGAAATATTTCATAATAAAGCTTCTAAATTCATCAGTTACTAAGTATTTATGATAAGCACAACGCTGGAATTATATATCTGTATATATTTACAAAAGAGCATATTATACTGACTATATTTTTTATTAAAATTCCACAATGAGTTTTAAATACAATTAGATTATAATTTAATGATTTCGCAAAATATAATTTATGCAATAAACTTTTTTTCGATATGTAAAATTAAAACACATAAATATGTTATGTTATAATAATAAAAAAATAAAATAACAAATTACTAAAGCGCTCATGCATACATGGAATATCCTAAATTAACTTTTTAATTATTCTTCTTTGTTGGTATTCATTAAATTAAGTCTTACATTCTTTATTATCACTGAAATGAAGAATATCAATTTACACCTGCATAATAAGGAATTTTGAATCAATTTATTATGTTTAATTTTTTAATTTCGTACTATCATTAATATTAGGAAATTCCTTTAAAATATTCAGATATATTAAAGAGTTTTACAATTTTTCTTTTCTTTTAACAACAAAAATAATTTTTCGATAAAAGATTATGAAAATGAATTGAAAGTTTAAATACAAAAGTACCTCTGGTAAATAAATTAATACAGTGCAGTAAATATTGGAATTATGTATGTTATTGAATATGCCCATTGAACTATATACTCTAATGGACGTGAAATATTTACAATAATCATTGTAATTTACATAAATAAATATACAAGAAAATTCCAAGTCATTAATATCTATATATGAATATAAGAAACGTACAATGATCATTGTATTCATTTCATAAACATTAATGTTTCTATAGTTTTAAAAAAGCATTAACTTAGAATGTGTAACATGTGAAATAGCAGCAATGAACATTACGTTTTTCATAAATACATATAAAAGAGAACTTTAAGTCATGAATATATATATATATATTACTATAATATATTTTATAAAAATTATATGTTTTTAAAGAAACTTTAATTGTGAACGTGTAACATGTGAAATAGCTGCAATGATGAATGAATTTTTTCATAAATACAAATACAAGAAAATTTCAAGTATTTAATACATGTATATGAAAATAATATATTTCATTTCATATAATACATTTCATTTTATGAAACATTAATTATACGAATATAATACATTTCATAAAAATAAATGTGTCTATAGTTTTAAAGAAACATTAACTGGGGATATGTAACATGTGAAATAGCTGCAATGATCATTGATTTTTTCATAAATAAATATAAAACAAAAATCCATATCCTAAATACATATTTATGAAATAATGCATTTCATAAAAAAATAAAGAGTCTATAATCTTAAAGAAATATTAACTGTGAATATTTAACATGTGAAATAGCTGCAACGAGCATTGCATATATTCATAACTAACTATACAAGAAAATTAAAAGTCATCAATACATACATATATTTATATCTATCAATATAATACATTCAATAAAAATGTAATGTGTCTATAGTTTGAAAGAAACATTTTCATTCAATGAATTACAGCAGTACTTAAAAATGCTAGAAAAATATTTATCTACGAAAAAAATTATTTTTAATATTCTAAACAGGAAAGTTGCTATATCTTGTAATAAAATAATTCATTTCATTTTTCAGAAATTTTTTCTAAAACTCATAAAAAAAATTAGTACGTATTTTATTTAATAAAAGATGTGGCATCATTTTTTATGCGCTTCAGTCATCTCCAAATAAACTTTCTTTTAAATTTTTAAAAGAAGGAAAAAGGCCTTTTGGAGCGATTTATAAGTACACTATTCAATACCTAATTCCAAGGAAGTCTATTGAATTTCCAACAATTTTTAATATCACTAATAACATGTTTATCAGAAAAGAAACTTGATTTTTTTCCGCATCAGATTTATGAATACTGCTGAATGGTAAAAGGTTGTGAAACACGCTCGTTGAAAGTACTTGTGACGCAAACCTGGATAATTGGTGTTATTTCGCGGAAAACGGGTCTGAAAGACTTTGCTCTTCAATCACATCTCTTCATAGAAATATGTTTTTATGAATCAGGAAGAGTAAAAAAAAAATATCTTTACGTTGAATGCACGAATTAATCTTTAATTCAAAGTTTGGTTTATATTTTTTTTCATCTCAGTCAGAGAGTGATGTTTAGGCTTTCATATCATTCAGATGAGTGTTTGTTCACAAAGAATATACCACGCACAGCACACTTTTTTTTTTTTTTTTAAGAAACTCATCATGTAAAAAAAAAAAAAAATGGGACATATTTCTGCTGAAAATCAAGTAATATTAGAACCTGGAAATTGAAAAAAAAAATAGTTCATTGAATTGGTCTGCATGTTTTCGATAAATTTATACGTTATACTTTTTAGACAGTTTTGAAGTAGTCTGTTTTTATTACGGTTTCGAAAGTATCATATGTACATTTTTGATGATTTAATAAATTTAAAAACTGTTTTGGCTGTCTAACAGCATAATATAACATGGAACATAGTTTCTTGTACAATTAAAAACAGAAAACATCACAAAGCATTATCATGGAATCTCATACATAATTGCTTCGATCTATAAATATCAGTTTATTTTTTAAAGAAACTTAATACATCTAATCATATCAATTTTCGATTGGAAGTATTTTGTCATGTAGTATAACAAAATAGGACTAAACTGATGCATATGTTAATATAAACTCTTCTATAAAATATATTACCTTTGAGAAATTTTTTAAAGTGTTAAACCCCAATTCTTTAAATTAGAGATAATAATATGTACAAATTTCATAAAGGAAACCTTTCTTAATTTTTAAATTTACCAACAAAAATTTATATCTTCAAACACTGTATTCGCATAATTTAGAAGCATGTAATTAATCAGCGAAAAAATTAATTTTAATTTATTGTGCTAAGTAAAACATTTATTGTAAATACCATTAGTTAAGAAATTAAATTTAAAATTATTTTGGACATTAATCAAAGTAAAAAGACACATTTTGTTACTTTTTATAGAGAAGAAAGAAGAGAGTAATGACGGATCAGAAGGATTTCCAAGAATATTATCATGCATTGAGACGTCAGATTAAGACTCAGGTAAGACTCAAAATATTCCACCCAGATAGCTCAAAATGCCATTGTAAGGCAGTCTGTTGCTCCATACTCTCCCAGTGTTAGTCGAACTCCAGATTTTTCTCACTTTATCTTGTCCACAATATTGCTAGCTATGCATGGAGCAATGTTCTAATGTGAGCGTTGTCATAGATTGTTGTGTTATATACCGTGTTATTTATAGATTTACTCCTTGAAAACCCCATACGAAAATTTATTTTCGTTTAGTGTGTGTCAAAACCACTCTTAACACTTCTAGCAGAAAAGTACCTGAAACCTATCGCCTGCAGACATCATCTACCGCAGCACATTTAACACAACAACCTCATTTCCTCGAACCCGCAAAAAGCAACAGTAAACCCACCCATAAAAAATGGGTCCGATCTCCTTACCTTATTGTTAAAAGAGCAAAGCAAAACACCGATCCTTAAAACTAACCCTTTAAAAGGGGCGAATATGAAATGACGTTTAACCGCATAACTCATTTTTAGATTTGACAGCAGAGTTATTTTATGACCTAGAAGCATGGACCATAATTTACCGGAACGCTGGGGTTCCCGGAATATTTAGCTTCCGGCACACGATAAATAAATAAAAAATAAAATAAAAACTGGAAAAATGAAAGGGCGGTTGGTGGTAAAGGCAGTTCGCTAAAGAATTAGAAACAGCCATGAATTTAGATGTTCAATGCAGCTGCGGTTATCAGATACATTACTATTATTTTCAACTCCGCTGGGCGGATTTTAAACGCTTTAAATGAAACTGCATTTACCACGTCATATTGAATAATGGCTAAAGAATTCGCAGGCGCGATTTCATTTTTATTTATTTATTTATTCATTTATTTTGTATTATTTTTAAAAAAATCTTTTCTCAGAAAGTGGAAATTTGGTTGAAAAATTCCGGTGGGATTGTTTTCAAGCGTAAAACAGTATTTAGCTACCACACCATTACGTGAGTACCAGATATAGTACAGTATGGTAAAAAGAAATTCCTTTCGTAGGGATTTATCTGATGGGAGTATTAGTTATAATTAACTGCGATTACATTAATTTTGTGTTTGAAGAGCGGAGTGGTGATTACTTTTGCTGCTTTTTTTCGCAGAGATGATTAATCAGATAATTAGATAGAAATCTTTATAATGTGTTTAAACATTTAGATTTGACGTAAGCGTTGATGTCACAACTTACCAAGAAAAGAAGGGAAAAATATCGCCTGCGATACGATTTTAACTTTACACCAAAGTATTCATTTAGATGAAAATTTATGGAACGATATCAAAACATTAATGAATTCTGTGGATTTATTCAAGTAACGGTTTTTTTTACTCAAAGAAGTAATTGTAAATAATATAAATAGCTGCAAATAAATTTTAACCATGATTACGTTAAATATATTTAAAACAAAGAAAAAAGTAAATTTTTTTTTTAATTTTATTATTTTTAAATATGTTTTTAAATTTAATAAACGTGTTTATTTTGACCTATAAATATAACTGAAAAATATTTAATAATATTGAAAATAGTTGAAATATGACAGAATAATCTTTGAAGTTGCCCAGATATTTAGGATTTATGATCCGCCCAACACAAATGCATATCTATATACTATAAAAGAATATATTATATTTACTAATCTTTTTTTTAATTATAATTCCTCAATGAAATTTAAATTCAGTTACATATCTGATTCAATGAAAAGGAAATAAGTAATTTACACTTTAAATTCTTTATTAATATGTAAAATAAGACACATAGATATGTTATGTTATAAAAGAATAAAAAAAAAATATTTCCAGGTTATTAGAGCACTTAGTAAAATATTTAACGAAAATCTTAAATTAATTTCTTAATATTTCTTCTATGTTGTTATACATTAAATTATATTTTACATAACTGCAAAATAACCAATTAAAAATCCAATGGACTGATGGGTATGAAATAGCTGCAATGATTGCAATTTACATAAATAAATATACAAGAAAATTCCAAGTCATTAAGACATATATATAAATATAATATTAGGCTGGTGCATAATTATCAGGCGTTTCTTTAACGTGCTATATTTTAATAAAAATTTACAACATATTATAAATTTATGAATGAAGATATCCCTCTGGTTTTAGATAAAAAAAGTGCGTATCGATAATCATACTTATGCTCATTTTTGGGTTGGGTTCCACCAATAACAAATCCCGTTTAAGATTATTTCGCAATGGATGATTCAACTTCTGTCCCATCACACACACCACATTGCTTTCTTAAGTACACGTCCTTTGTTATTCCATTTGGTGAAACTCCTTACGAAACGCAGACCTTCTTTCTTTTGAAGATATTGAAGAGAAGCCACGATTCAACCCCAGTGATAAGATTATTCAGAAACGGAGTCCGCTCGTTTCGTTGATGCAAATCGGTGAAACTTCGGACACATTGGGCTTTATTTTAATCGCTGAGTTCGTGGCGGATTCAACCAGCCTATTTCCATACCTTTGCAAACTTTTTGAGATGCCGAACAATGGTTGAATGGTCATATTGAAGTTGTCGACCAGTATTCAAGTGGTCAAGCTTTCGTTCCCTTCCATGGCAGCCAAATGTGCCTGATCGTCGAACTAATCCTGCCTTATCTTCCAAGCTGGTGTCGTCAAATTTGAAACATTCCCTGCTGATTGGGCCCTCACCGAAAAGTTCTTTAAGATCGCAAAATGACAGGACTGCTTTCCATTCTTTCTCAAAGTTGACCAACATAATATGACGAATGTGAGTATGATTGTCGAAACGTATTTTTATAATCTAAAAGTAGAAGGATATTTAAATTCATAAATTTATAAAATATTGTAAATTTTTAATAAAATAAATCACGTCAAAGAAACGCCTGATAATTATGCACCAACCTAATACATTACAAAAATATTATTGTGTCTATATTTTTAAAGAAACATTAACTTTGTATATGTAACAAGTGATATAGCTGCATTGAGCATTGTATTTTTTCATTAATCAATGTCCAAGAAAATTCCAAGTCATTAATATATATATATATATATGGATATAATATATTTCATAAAAATTAATACGTCTATAGTTTGAAAGAAACATTTTTATTCAATGAATTATTTAAATACATAAAAATGTTAGAGGAGAATTTATCTTCAAAAAGTATTTTTAATATTTTGAACAGGAAAGTTTCAAAATCTTGTCATAAAATAATTCATTTCATTTTTCAGAAACTTTTTGTAAAAGTTCTAAAAAATTATAGTATGTATTTTATTTATTAAAAGACGTGACATTTTTTTATGCGCTTCAATCATCTCCGAATAAACTTTCTTTTAAAATTTTTAAAGGAGGGAAAAAGGCTCTTGGAGCGATTTAGAAGTACACTATTCAATACCTAATTCCATGAAAGACTATTGAATTTCCAAGAATCTTTAATATCACTAATAACATCTTTATCAGAAAAGAAAACTTGATTTTTTTTCCGCATGAGACTTATGAATACTGCTGAATGAGTAAAGGTTTAGAAAAACGCTCGTTGAAAGTACTTGTGGCGCAAACCTGGATAATTGGTGTTATTTCACGGAAAACGGGTCTGAAAGATTTTTGCTCTTCAATCACATCTCTTGATAGAAATATGCTTTTATCAATCAAGAAGAGTAAAAAAAAAATTATGTTGAATGCACGAATTAATCTTTAATTCAAAGCTTGTTTTATCTATTTTTTTTTCATCTCAGTCAGAGAGTGATGTTTGGGCTTTCATATCTTTTTCAGATGAATGTTTGCTCACAAAGAATATACCACGCACAGCATATTTTTTTTAAAGAAACATGAGACTCATCGTGTAAAAAAAACGGGACATATTTCTGCCGAAAATTAAGTAATATTAGAACTTGGAAATGAAAAAAAAATATTAGTTGATTGAATTCGTCTGCATGTTTTCAATAAATATATACGTTATACTTTTCAGACAATTTTGAAGTAGTCTTCTTTTTATTACAGTTTTGAAAGTATCATATGTACATAAATGTTTCATGATTTAATAATTTAACAAAATATTTTGTCTTTATAGCAGAATATAATATAATAGGGAATATAGTTTCGTGTACAATTAAAATCTGAAAACATCACACAGCTTTTATCATGTAAATTTATAAATAATTGGTCAGGTCTATAAATAACAGTTTATTTCTTTAAATATTTTATACATCTAATCGTATCAATTTCGTTTCGAAGTATTTTGTCATGTAACACCACAAAATAAGATTAAATTGCTGAAAATGGTATTATAAACTTTTCTATAAATTATATCACCATTGAAAAGTTTTAGTAATGGTTTCTGCTAAAGCAACAAATCTTTAAATTAGTGCAGAAATTATATGCACAAATTTCAAAACGTTTCATTATTTTTAAATTTACCAACACAATACATATCTTCCAACATTTTGCTCGCAATTCATTTATTTTTCTTTTATTATATATATATAAAATAAGTAAGTGAATAAATTAGTTTAGAAGCATGTAATTAATTCATATCAATTTTAATTTATTGTATTAGGAAAAACAATTCTTGTGAATATCATTAGTTAATAAATTAAGTTTAATTTTATTTTTAGTACTAATAATAGTATAAATACACATTTTGTTACTTTTTATAGAGGAGAAGGGAGGGAGCATTCGCAGAATAAAAGGATTTTAGGAATAATTACCATGCATTGAGACATCATATTAAGACTCCCGTAAGACCAAAATATTCTAACAAGATAGATTAAAATGACATTGTCACGCTCTCCACAGTATCACTGGCTATGCATGGAGCCATGTACTAATGTGAGCATAATAGATCTAAGGTAACGGTGTAGTGTTATAGAACATGTTATTTTATAGATTTGTTTGAAAATCGAATGCGGAAATTTATTTTCGTTTAGTGTGTGTCAAAACCACTATTAACCCTTCTAGCAGAAAAGTACCTCAGACCTATCGCCGCAGACATCGTCTACCACGGCACATTTAAAACAACAACCTTTTTCCGCGAACCCAAAAAAGCAACAGTAAACCCACCCATAAAAAATGGGTCCGATCTCCTTACCTTATTGTTGAAAGAGCAAAGCAAAACACCAGTCCTTTAATCTAACCCTTTAAAAGGGCGAATATGAAATGACGTTTAACCGCATAACTCATTTTTAGATTTGACAGCAGAGCTATTTTATGACCTAGAAGCATGGACCATAATTTACCGGAACGCTGGGGTTCCCGGAATATTTAGCTTCCGGCACACGATAAATAAATAAAAAATAAAATAAAAACTGGAAAAATGAAAGGGCGGTTGGTGGTAAAGGCAGTTCGCTAAAGAATTAGAAACAGCTATGAATTTAGATGTTCAGTGCAGCTGCGGTTATCAGATACATTATTATTATTTTCAATTCCGCTAGGCGGATTTAAAACGCTTTAAATGAAACTGCATTTACCACGTCATATTGAATAATGACTTGAGAATTCGCAGGCGTGCTTTTAATTTTATTTATTTATTTATTCATTTATTTATTATTATTATTTAAAAAATCTTTTCTCTGAAAGTGGAAATTTGGTTGAAAAATTCCAGTGGGATCGTTTTCTCGGGTGAAACAGAATTAGTCGACCACACCATTACGTGAGTACCAGATCTGGTACAGTATGGTAAAAAGAAATTCCTTTCGTAGGGATTTATTTGATGTTATAATTAGCTGGGATTACATTAATTTTGTGTTTGAAGGGTGGAGTGGTGATTATTTTTGCTGCTTTTCCTTGCGGAGAAGATTAATCAGATAATTAGGTAGAAATCTCTATAATGTGTTTAAACATTTCGATTTGACGTAAGCGTTGATGCCACAACTCAGCAAGAAAAGAGGGGAGAAATATCGCCTGCGATACAATTTTGACTTTACAGCAAAGTATTCATTTAGATGAAAATTTATGGAGCGATACCAAAACATTAAATGAATTTTGTGGATTTATTTAAGTAACGGTTTTTTTTATTCAAAGAAATAATGTATCAATAATATAAATATCTGCAATGACATTTAAACCATGATTACATAAAATATATTTCCAAAAAAAAAATTTTTTTCTTGTTTTAAATTTATTAAATTGTTTATTTTGACCTATAAATAAAACTGAAAAATATTTAATAATATTGAAATTAATTGAAATATGGCATAATAATCTTTGAATTTATCAGATATTTAGGATTTATTATCCTCCCAACACAAATACATAAATATTTTTATATAAATTATACATAATTTTATATAATTTTATAAATAAATTTTATATAATTAATTAAATACATAATATATTATTATACATTTATCTGTTTATTATAATTCTTCAATCTGTTTATTCAATTTCTTAGATTCAATTACAAATCTGATTTAATGAAAACGAAAAACATAATTTATACAATAATACTTTCCTGATATGTAAAATTAAAAATACTTAAATATGTTATGATATAAATTCCAGTAATAATAAAAATAATAATTAATAAATTTCAGGTTTGCTCTTAGTAAAATATTTAACAAAATCCTGAATAAATTTTTAATATTTAATAATATGCTGAATGTATATCAAATTATCTCTTACGTGTAACATGAAGAATGAAGAATTCATATATCTGCAGAAAAACGAATTAAAAATCACTTTAAAATACTATTTTTTTTTTTTAATATTGTAGTATCATTTAATATAAGAAATTTCTTTTAAAATCTTCAGATATATAAAACGTTTTATAAATGGTAGTTCTTTTCTTTTAACTACAAAAATCATTTTTTGATTGGAGATTACGAAAATAAATTGAAAGCTTTAAAAGATAAAAATATACGTGGTAAAATAATTTAACACATTTCAATAGAGACTACAATGTACTAAGTTATGTATTGAATGTTATTAGATGTATCGTCTGAAGTATATTAAGAAGTATTTTTTTCAGAAATAAATATAAAGGAAAATTCAAAGTCGTTAATGCATACATATTAATATAATACATTTCATAAAAATTAATGTGCCTATATTTAAAAAAAAAAAACATTTTCACAGTTACTTCAATACATAAAAATGTTACAAAAAAATTATCTACGACAAAAATTATTTTTAATATTTTAATCAAGAAAGTTGCAATATCAGGTCATAAAATAATTAATTTCATTTTTCAGGAGAATTTTCTAAAAGTTCTAAAAAAATTATAGTACGTATTTTATTTATTAAAAGATGTGACATCATTTTTTATGCGCTTCAATCATCTCCGAATAAACTTTCTTTTAAATTTTTAAAGCGAGGGAAAAGGCCTCTTGGAGCGATTTAGAAGTACACCATTCAATACCTAATTCCATGAAAGCCTATTGAATTTCCAACAATCTTTAATATCACTAATAACATGTTTATCAGAAAAGAAACTTGTTTTTCTTTTTTCAGGATAATTTTTTTCCGCATGAGACATGAATACACGCTAAATGATAAAATGTTGTAAAAAACGCTCGTTGAAAGTACTTGTGACGCAAACCTCGATAATTGGTGTTATTTTGCGGAAAAAGGGTTTGAAAGATTTTTGCTCTTCAATCACATCTCTTCATTGAAATATGCTTTTATGAATCAGCAAGAGTAAAAAAAAATCTCTTTACGCTGAATGCACGAATTAATCTTTAATTCAAAGCTTGGTTTATTTCTTTTATGATCTCAATCAGAGAGTGATGTTTAGGCTTTCATATCTTTTTGAGATGAGTGTTTGCTCACAAAGAATATACCACGCACAGTACATTTTTTTGCAAGAAACATGAAACTCATCATGTAAAAAAATGGGACATATTTCTGCTGAAAATCAAGTAATATTAGAACTTGAAAATGAAAAAAATGAGTTGATTTAATTCGTCTGCATGTTTTTAATAAATTTATAACTTTAAACTTTTTAGACAGTTTTGAAGTAGTCATTTTTTAATTACGGTTTTGAAAGTGTCGTATGTACATTTTTCGTGGTTGAATAAATTTTTTGGTTATAGCAATATAATATATTCAGTTTATTGAAATTAAAATATTCATATATATTATTGGAAATGACTTAGCTTAAATCTTAGGTCTATAAATATTAGTTTATTAAAAATGTAATCATATCAATCGTTTGGAAGCTATTTTTCATGTAACACCGTAAAATCTAAAATTCTGAAAATTAAAATTTCCTATAAAATATATTAAATTAAGAAATTTTTTACATAATCGAACAAATCTTACTGATAATGTATATGTATTTATTTTAAAGAAACCTTTCATAATTTTTAAATTGCCAACAAAATTTATATCTTTAAACACTGTATTCACAATTAATTTTTTTTATTA
Organism: Caerostris darwini; assembly: GCA_021605075.1. Classification (NCBI taxonomy): domain Eukaryota; kingdom Metazoa; phylum Arthropoda; class Arachnida; order Araneae; family Araneidae; genus Caerostris; species Caerostris darwini. The sequence continues at coordinate 89,304 of BPLQ01006533.1, forward strand.
TATAATATAAAAAATGAATATATTGGTTTAGAAGCATGTAATTAATAAATAAAAAAATTAATTTTTATTTAAAGGTAGAACATTTATTGTAAATCTCATCAGTTAATAAATTATATTTAATTTTATTTTTAATACTAATAAGAATATAAAGACATATTTTGTTTCTTATTATAGAGAAAGAAGGAAGGCAGTACTGGCGGAATAAAAGAATTTCCAGAAATAATTACCATGTAATGAGACGTCATATTAAGACTTAGGTAAGATTCAGAATTTTGTACCCAGACCATTTAAAATAACGTTGTAACACATTTTTTATATCCACATCAATCTAACTATATTTTTTTCTCATTTTATTTGGCCATAGTATCTTATTAGGCTATTCGTGGAGCCATGTTCTAAAGGGAGCATAATAGGTCAAAGGTAACGTTGTAGTGTTATATAACGTGTTATTTTATAGATTTACTTGAAACTCCCATACGAAAATTTATTTTCGTTTAGTGTGTGTCAAAACCACTATTAACCCTTCTAGCAGAAAAGTATCTGAAACCTATCGCCCGCAGACATCGTCTACCACAGCACATTTAACACAACAACCTCATTTCCTCGAACCCGAAAAAGCAACAGTAAACCCACCCATAAAAAATGGGTCCGATCTCCTTACCTTAGTGTTAAAAGAGCAAAGCAAAACACCAGTCCTTAAAACTAACCCTTTAAAAGGGCGAATATGAAATGACGTTTAACCGCATAACTCATTTTTAGATTTGACAGAAGAGTTATTTTATGACCTAGAAGCATGGACCATAATTTACCGGAATGCTGGGGTTCCCCGAATATTTAGCTTCCGGCACAAGATAAATAAATGAAAAAAAATAAATAAATAAAATAAAAACTGGAAAAATGAAAGGGTGGTTGGTGGTAAAGGCAGTTCGCTAAAGAATTAGAAACAGCTATGAATTTAGATGTTCAGTGCAGCTGCGGTTATCAGATACATTATTATTATTTTCAACTCCGCTGGGCGGATTTTAAACGCTTTAAATGAAACTGCATTTACCACGTCATATTGAATAATGACGGGAGAATTCGCAGGCGTGCTTTCATTTTTATTTATTTATTTATTTATTATTATTTTTAAAAAAATATTTTCTGAAAGTGGAAATTTAGTTGAAAAATTCCGGTGGGATCGTTTTCAAGCGTAAAACAGTATTTAGCTACCACACCATTACGTGAGTACCAGATCTGGTACAGTATGGTAAAAAGAAATTCCTTTCGTAGGGATTTATTTGATGGGAGTATTAGTTATAATTAGCTGGGATTACATTAATTTTGTGTTTGAAGGGTGCAGAGGTGATTACTTTTTCTGCCTTTCCTTGCTGAGAAGATTAATCAGATAATTAGATAGAAATCTCTATAATGTGTTTGAACAGTTAGATTTGACGTAAGCTTTGATGCCGCAACTCAGCAAGAAAAGAGGCGGAAAAATATCGCCTGTGATACAATTTTTACATCAAAGTATTCATTTAGATGAAAATTTATGGAGCTGTAACAAAACATTAAATGAATTTTGTGGATTTATTTAAGTAACAGGCTTTTTTTAACTCAAAAAATAGTGTATCAATAATATAAATGTCTGCAATTAAATTTAAAGCATGCTTACGTAAAATAAATTTAGGAAGATTAGAAATAATTTGAAAAGTTTTTCTTTTTAAATTTATTTAACGCGTTTATTTTGACCTAAAAATATAACTGAAAAATATTTTATAATATTTGATGTTCCCCAGATATTTAAGATTATTTTGATCCGCCCAACGCAAATACATATCTATATAAAGCCATAAAAGTTTATACTAACCTATTTTTTTTATAATTCCACAATGAATTTTAAATTCAGTTACAAATCTGATTCAATGAAAAGGAAATAAATAATTTATGCTATTAATTCTTTACTGATATATAAAATTAAAACGCATAAATATGTTATGTTATAAAAGAATAACAACAAAATTTCCAGGTTACTAAAACGCTTAGTAAAATATTTAACGAAAATCTTAAATTAACTTCTTAAATTTCCTTTTATGTTGGTATATATTAAATTACATTTTAATTTCTGAAAAATCATCGTAAAGTAAAATATAAATTCAGACCTGTAGAATAACGATTTAAAAATCAATTTATTATGCAAATTTTTTCAGTTTTGAAAGTATCATATGTACATAAAAGGGTTTCGTGATTGAATAATTAAAAAAAAAAATTGTCTTTCTAGCAGAATATAATATAATATGGAAAGTAATTTCTTGCACAATTAAAATCTGAAAGCATCACACAGCTTTTATCATGTAAATTTATAAATAATTGGTTATGTCTATAAATATCAGCTTATTTGTTTAAATATTTTATACATCTAATCGTATCAATTTTCGGTTCGAAGTATTTTGTCACGTAACAACCCAAAATAAGACTAAACTCATTAAATGTTATAAATTTTTCTATAAAATATATCGTCATTGAGAAATTTTTTAAAGTGTTCAACCAGCAAATCATTAAATTAGTGCACACATTATGTGCACAAATTTCATAAATTAAATCTTTCATTATTTTTGAATTTACCAACAAAATTGATATCTTCAAACATTGTATTCGCAATTCATTTATTTTTATTATATATATATATTAAGTAAGTGAATAAATAATTAGTTTAGAAGCATGTAATTATTCCATGAAATATAAATTTTAATTTACTGTATTAGGTAAAACAATTATTGTATATGTCATTAGTTAATAAATTTTAATTTTATTTTAAATACTAATAATAGAATAAATACATATTTCGTTACTTTTTATAGATAAAGAAGGGAGGGAATACTGTTGGAATAAAAGGATTTCCAACAATAATTACCATGTATTGACACGTCATATACTCAGGTAAGACTTAAACTATTCTAACCAGACAGATTAAAATGATATTGTAAGCAATTCTCTCGCTCTCCACAATATCACTGGCTACGCATAGAGCCATGTTCTAATGTGAGCATAATAGCTCAAAGGTAACGTTGTAGTGTTATAGAACAAGTTGTTTTATAGATTTATTTGAAAATCACCTTCGAAAATTTATTTTCGTTCAGTGTGTGTCAAAACCACTATTAACCCTTCTAGCAGAAAAGTACCTGAAACCTATCGCCCGCAGATATCGTCTACCACAGAACATTTACACAACAACCTCATTTCCTCGAACCCGAAAAAGCAACAGTAAACCCACCTATAAAAAATGGGTCCGATCTCCGTACCTTATTGTTAAAAGAGCAAAGCAAAACACCATTCCTTAAAACTAACCCTTTAAAAGGGGCGAATATGAAATGACGTTTAACCGCATAACTCATTTTCAGATTTGACAGCAGAGTTATTTTATGACCTAGAAGAATGGACCATAGTTTACCGGAACGCTGGGGTTCCCGGAATATTTAGCTTCCGGCACCATGATAAATAAATAAATATAAAATAAAATAAAAACAGGAAAAATGAAAGGGTGGTTGGTGGTAAAGGCAGTTCGCTAAAGAATTAGAAACAGCTATGAATTTAGATGTTCAGTGCAGCTGCGGTTATCAGATACATTATTATTATTTTCAACTCCGCTGGGCGGATTTTAAGCGCTTTAAATGAAACTGCATTTACCACGTCATATTGAATAATGACTGGAGAATTCGCATGCGGGCTTTTATTTTTTTATATTTACATATTCATTTATTTATTCTTATTTTTAAAAATATCTTTTCTCTGAAAGTGGAAATTTGGTTGAAAAATTCCAGTGGCATCGTTTTCGCCTTTAAAACAGTATTTAATGACCACACCATTATGTGAGTACCAGATCTGGTACAGTATGGTAAAAAGAAATTCCTTTCGTAGGGATTTATTTGATGGGAGTATTAGTTATAATTAGCTGGGATTACATTAATTTTGTGTTTGAAAGGTGGAGTGGTGATTACTTTTGCTGCTTTTCGTTGCGGGGAAGATTAATCAGATAATTAGGTAGAAATCTCTATAATGTGTTTAAACAGTTCGATTTGACGTAATCGTTGATGCCACAACTCAGCAAGAAAAGAGGGGTAAAATATCGCCTGCGATATAATTTTGACTTTACAGCAAAGTATTCAATTAGGTGAAAATTTTTGGAGCGATACCAAAACATTAAACGAATTTTGTGGATTTATTTAAGTAAAGGTTTTGTTTATTCAAAGAACTAATTATCAATAATATAAATATCTGCAATTAAACTTAAACCATGATTACATAAAATATGAATCATGGTTTAAACTAGAAAAAATGTGGAATTTTTTTTTCTTTTTAAATTTATTAAACGTGTTTATTTTGACCTATAAATGTAACTGAAAAATATTTTATAATATTAAAATTTATTGAAAAATGGCACCATAATCTTTTTAGTTCCCCACATATTTAGTATTTATGATCCGCCCAACACTAATACATATTTATAAACATCTATAGAAGAGTGTATTACATTTACTAACCTATTTTTTAATTATACTTCCTCAAAGAATTTTAAATTCCGTTACAAATCTGATTCAATGAAAAGGAAATAAAAAATTTATACAATAAATTCTTTACTGATATGTAAAATTAAAACTCATAAATATGTTATTTTATAAAATAATAAAAAAAAATTTCCAGGTTACTAAAGCTCTTAGTAAAATATTTAAAGAAAATCTTAAATTAATTTCTTTGTATTCTTATTATTTTTATATATATCAAATTATTTTTCACATTCTGTAAAAGCATTTTAATGAAAAATATCAATTCATACCTGCAGAACAAGAAATTTAAAATCAATTTATCATGTAATTTTTTTTTAATTTTGTAGTATCATTTATGTTTGATAAATATTTTAAAATATTCAGATATATTAAATAATTCTGCAATTGGCTGTTATTTACTTTTACCATAAAATATAATTTTTTAATTGGAGGTTACGAAAATAAATTGAAAGTGTAAATAATTAATACATTGCATTCTAGACTGCGATTATGTATGCTATTGAATGTATCCAATGGACTGATGGATGGGCAATAACTGCAGTGATTGCAATTTACATAAATAAATATACAAGAAAATTCCAAGTCATTAATACATATATATAAATATAATTCATATCATAAACATTAATATGTTTATAGTTTTATAAAATCATTAAAATTGAATGTGTAACAAGTATAATAGCTGACATGTGCATTGTATTTTTTAATAAATATATGTCCAAGAAAATTCCATTTATTTAATGCATATATATGGATATAATATATTTCATAAAAAGTAATGTGTCGATAGTTTTAAAGAAATAGTTTCATTCAATGAGCTACTACAATACATAATGCTGGAAGAAAATTTATCTAAAAAAATATATTTTTAATATTTTAAACAGGAAGTTTGCAAAATCTTGTCCTAAAATAATTCATTTCATTTTTCAGAAAAATTTACTAAAAGCTCTAAAAAAATTATAGTATGTATTTTATATATTAAAAGATGTGACATCATTTTTTATGCGCCTTCATTCGTCTCCGAATAAGTTTTCTTTTAAAATATTTAAAGGGGGAAAAAGTCATCTTTTAGCGATTTAGAAGTACACTATTCAATACCTAATTCCATGAAAACCTACTGAATTTCCAACAAACTTTAATATCGCTAATAACATCTTTATCAAAAAAGAAACTTGATTTTTTGTACCGCATAATTTTTTTTCCGCTTGAGACTTATGAATACTGCTAAATGGTAAAAGGTTGTGAAAAACGCTCGTTGAAAGTACTTCTGATGCAAACCTGGATAATTGGTGTTATTTCGCGGAAAACGGGTTTGAAAGATTTTTGTTCTTCAATCGCATCTCTTCATAGAAATATGCTTTTATGAATCAGGAAGAGTAAAAAAAAATCTCTTTACTTTGTATGCACGAATTAATCTTTAATTCAAAGGTTGGTTTATTTTATTTATTATTATTATTATTTTTTTCATTTCTGTCAGAGAGTGATGTTTAGGCTTTCAAATCTTTCAGATGAGTGTTTGCTCACAAAGAATATACCACGCACAGCACATTTTTTTGAAAGAAACATGAAACTCATCATGTACAAAAAATGTGACATATTTCTGCTGAAAATCATGTAATATTAGAATTTGGAATTGGAAATGGAAAAAAATAGTTGATTGAATTCTTCTGCATGCTTTCGATATATTAATGCGTTATACTTTTTAGACAGTTTTGAAGTAGTCCTTTTTTTAGTACGATTTTGAAAGTATAATATGTACATTTTTCGTGATTGAATAAATTAAAAAGCTGTTTTGGCTGTCTTGCAGTATAATATAATATGCGAAGTAGTTTCTCGTAGAATTAAATCAGAAAGCTCACAAAACATTCTCATGGAAACTTATAAAAAAATAAATAGTTTATTTTTATTAAAAAACACAATTAAACATCTAATCATATCAATTTTCGTTCGGAAGTATTTTTGTCATTTCGATATAAATTTGAAGTGACAAAAAGTCATGGGATAGCAATATGCAAATTTTCAGATGGCAGTAGCATTAGAACAGTTTGCGAAGCTTTTAATTTGTGTTCAGTTATTCAGTGAAGAGGTTTTTTTGACCGCACGACGGGTACGACTTTGAACGCGGAATGTTAGTTGGAGCTAGACGCATAGGTCATGCCATTTCGGAAATCGTTGTACATTTTTTCGTGATTGAAATTTCAGGCATAAATCCCACCATGGACAAGTGGTCGACCGCCTGTTTAACGACCGAGACCGGCGACGTCTGCAAGAGTCGTAAATTCTAACAGACAAAGCAACACTGCGTCAAATAACCGCAGAAATCAATGGGAAAAGGGTCTTGTCTGTTAGAACTGTGTAGAATGGGCTAAATCAGAAGACCGACTCGAATGCCTTTACTGAAAACGACATCGCTTGCAGCGACTCTCGTGGGCACGTGAGCATATCGGTTGGTCCCTAGATGAATGGAAAACCGTGGCCTGGTCCGATGAGTCACGAAGTTGGTAGAGCTGATGGTAGGGTTCGAGTGTGGCGCAGACCCCATGAAGCCATGGACCCAAACTGTCAGCAAGGCACTGTTCAAGCTGGTGGTGGCTCAGTAATGGTGTGGGCTGTTTCATGGCATGGACTTGGTCCTCTGGTGCGACTGGACCGAACATTGACTGGAGATGCTTATGTTCAGCTACTTGGAGATCACTTGCAGCCATTCATGGACTTCATACCCAAACAAAAGGATTTTTATGGATGACAATGCGCCATGTCAGAGGGCCACAACTGTTCGCGATTTTGGACAATTCCAACGAATGATCTGGCCATCTAGATCGCCCGACATGAATCCCATCGAGCATTTATGGGACATCATCGAGAGGTCTGTTCGTGCCCAAATTCCTGCATCATCAATGAATTATGGATCTTCGAGACAAAATACGCAGAAGTCTGAGTCCATGCCAAAAAAAGGAGGGCCGACATGATATTAAGAGGTATCCCATGACTTTTGTCACTTCAGTGTATGTTAATAAAAACGTGTCTATAAAAAAAAATGAATTTTAGTTGATAAACTAACATGATCATCGAGACAATAACTAGATCTTTATACTAAAGCTTATTTGTTAAAAACACTGTATATGTAGAATAATATCAATATAAGTTTTGAAATAATTTTTCCCGTATCACAATAAAATAATACTAAAGTGATGTATGTTCATAAAAACTTTGCTATAAAGATAGATAAATAACGTAAACCTTTCATATTTTTAAAATTATTTTTTCAAAACAAATTGATGTTTCTAAACATTGTATTTGTATTTTATTTATTTTATATTAAAAAATAATTAACCATAATTTAATCTTAAAGTCGTCCTTATTTCTCCAATTATCGTAGTGTATGATAATTTTCAAACAGAATAGCATTACAGATGCACAGATAGTTTTCTCAGTCAGCAATAGTAAATAAATCAAACAAATTATTTTTTGATTTACTAGGACAGTAAAAATCTATATGAAAAGTGGTAGTTAGTTAGTAGAATATAATATTTTATAAATATATATAGATATTTCGTGTGAGTGTTGACTGATCATAAATCCTAAATAACAGGTGAATTTAAAAGATTTATTATGCTATATTGAAATTAATTTCAGTATTATTAAATATACCAGTTATATTTATTGGTCAAATTAATAATAATAAATTTAAAAAGAAAAAAAATTCCAAATTCTTTCTTATGATTTTAGATATATTTTATGTAATCATGAATTAAATTTAATTGCTGATATTTATATTATTGATACACTATTTCTATCAGTAAAAAAACTATTACTTAAATAAATCCACAAAATTCATTTAATGTTTTGGGATTGCTCCATAAATTTCCATCTAAATGAATACTTTGCAGTAAAGTCAAAATTATATCGCAGGCGACATTTCTCCCCTCTTTTCTTGCTATGCTGTGGCATCAACGCTTACGTCAATTCTAACTGTTTAGCCACATTATAGAGATTTCTGCCTAATTATCTGAATAATCTCCTCCGCAAGGAAAAGCAGCAAAAGTAATCACCACTCCACCCTTCAAACACAAAATTAATGTAATCCGAGCTAATTATAAGTAATACGCCCATCAAATAATTCCCTACGAAAGGAATTTCTTTTTACCATACTGTACTAGTTCTGGTACTCACGTAATGGTGTGGTCGCTCAATACTGTTTCACGCGGAAAAACGATCCCACCGGAATTTTTCTACCAAATTTCCTCTTTCTGAGAAAAGATTTTTTTTAAAAATAACAATAAATAAATGAATAAATAAATAAACAAAAATAAAAGCCCGCCTGCGAATTCTTCAGTCATTATTCAATATGACGTGGTAAATGCAGTTTCATTTAAAGCGTTTAAAATCCGCCCAGCGGAGTTGAAAATAATAATAATGTATCTGATAACCGCAGCTGCACTGAGCATCTAAATTCATAGCTGTTTCTAATTCTTTAGCGAACTGCCTTTACCACCAACCACCCTTTCATTTTTCCTGTTTTTATTTTATTTTATATTTATTTATAGTGTGCCGGAAGCTAAATATTCCGGGAAACCCAGCGTTCCGGTAAATTATGGTTCATGCTTCTAGGTCATAAAATAATTCTGCTGTCAAATCTAAAAATGAGTTTTACGGTTAAACGTCATTTCATATTCGCCCTTTTAAAGGGTTAGTTTAAAGGACTGGTGTTTTGCTTTGCTCTTTTAACAATAAGGTAAGGTGATCGGACCCCATTTTTATGGGTGGGCTTACTGTTGCTTTTTCGTGTTTGCGGAAATGATGTTGTTGTGTTAAATGTGCTGGGGTAGACGATGTCGGTAGGCGATAGGTTTCATGCGCTTTTCTGCGAGAGGGGTTAATAGTGGTTTTGATTTATTTCATTTTCCATTACATCTATAAAATAACACGTTCTAGAACACTACGGTGTTACCTTTGAGCATAAGAATAGGGCTTTACGCATAACCAGTGATGATGTGAGCCAGATAAAGTGAGAATATGAAATATGAAAGGTTTACTTTATGAAATTATATGCAAAATTATCACTAATTTCAAAATTTGTTAGTTTATCACGTTAAATAATTTCTCAAAGGTAATCTATTCTTATGGAAAAGTTTTTAACATATTTTCTACTTGAAGGATTAACAGTGGCTTTGGCGCAACCTAAATTTTCGTATTTGATTTTCAAATAAATATATAAAATAACACGTTCTAGATCATTACAACGATACCTTTGAGCTATTATGCCAACTTTAGAACATGACTTCTTGAATAAATTAATAAGATAACTAACTAATTGCTACAAGGCAGGTATAAACTAATTTCCACATGAAAAAAATGTGAAAAATCCTAACAGAGATAATGTGGAAAAGATAAAATAAGAACATTCCTAACATAGAGGATGTGGACAATATACAATGAGAAAAAAAAACATAAAATCATGTGGGCAAAATAAATTGAGAAAAAATCCCATAGATAAACGTAGAAAAATCTAGCATATAGATAGTGTGGACAAGATAAAATCAGAAAAATCCTAACATAGTAATGTGGACAAGATTAAATGAGAAAAATCCTAGCATAGATAATGTGGACAAGATGAAATGAGAAAAATCCTAACAAAGATTGTGTGGACAAGATAAAATGAGAAAAATCCTAACATAGATAATGTGGACAAGATAAAATGTTATATTATGATCATGTTTTATGTAATCACGTTTTAAATTTAATTCAGATATTTATATTATTAATACATTATTTCTTTTGATTAAAAAACCTTACTTAAATAAATTCATTTAATGTTTTGGGATCGCTCCATAAATTTTCATCTAAATAAATACTTTTGCTGTAAAAGTCAAAATTCTACCGCAGGAGATATTTCTTCC
>BPLQ01006535.1:0-139991 GCA_021605075.1 Caerostris darwini
TGTAAAAATGTGATTAATCTCATGAGCCTGAAAAACTGTTCAAAGGTGGTCGCGGGCTGGCCACCTCTGACCTGAAAGTTTTCAATTAACTAATCGTTAAAAAAATTAATAAACCACCAAAAAAGACCCTGAAGAAGGTAACTGCTCATGGCAAATTAATCACTAAAAATCAATTTAACAGTTTTAAATACAGAATAATTCCCTATAATTTGATAAATTATAAACTAAAGCATTATGATCAGCATATTGGAAAGCAGTAAGAAACTTCCAGCATATTGATCTGCTGAATTTGGCATCTCTACAGAGAAAATACTGAGAAAAGATTTTCATCTTCTTATATTCTAGAATAACGTAAAAAATTCAGGCATCTTCCAAGCATCAACAAATTCTAATCTCCGAGATCATTTTTCTGTTGCTCCGTTTTTCTGAACTAAATATGAGATAAAGTAAGGCAACATCCTACTCTGAAATCTACATTTGAGAAGAAATATAAAAACACAGTATTTGTTGGATCAATGTAGAAAAAATATATAGTATTAGTTTAAATATTAGAAAAATATTTAGAACATTCTTTAAAAACGACATTTGAAAAAAAAAAATTCCTCAATCTTATTTGTGCTTTTAGAGTTAATACATTTGATAATTAAACCATTGTAATACGTTTTGTGTAAGAACCATAATTTTTCTTGTCTAATATAATTACTTAATTAAAATGTATAATACCTTAAGATTGAAGTCTAATGATTTATTTTGGCATTCTGTTTTATACCAAATTTAATTAATTGAAAACTTTCATACTTTAATTATGTCATCGAATAGAATTGCTGATTATGTAATCGAACAGAATTGTTGATTATTTCATCGAATAGAATTGCTGATTATCTCACAGAATAGAATTGTTGATTATCTCACAGAATAGAATTTTTAATTAACATAGAATTGTATTAAATGTTAATCAAAATTTCTAAATGAATACCTTGCAGCTTATGAGTTTATTATACACAGAATAAATTACAGAACACATAACTGACACATTATTTTTTTCTTTTATGCATTAACCAACAAGGTGCCACTTTGGTCAAAATGATATCATGCTTGATCAGCGTTAATCATTCTGTTTCAATAATTATCTACACCTTTCATCCTTTCATTATCCACACCTTCCATCTGTTGCTCTTTATTTCCTCACCATAAGTATTCCTCTTCACTGTTCCTTTTCAAAGAGATATTTTTGGAGATTTTTCACAGATATGTATATTTAAATCTGTTCATAAACATTTTTTCACACATTAAGTCTATTCCATATACCAGGCCCGACAAGTCGCTCAGTGGCAACGGGCGTGAGCATTTTTAGGCTGGAGTATCGAATCCACTGGCGGCATTGTTGCAGATACTGTTTCAAAATCCGAGGAGATTCGATTGCGCTTCAGTCTCTTTCATCGTTAGTCGGTCTACCTGGGGTGAGTTTTCCGGGTTATTTGCAATATGATATTCAAATTCCCCCTAAAAAGTTCTCCATCCTTAAGCCTCACGGAGCCAAGTCAAACTTATACCTATGGGTGTTTCATCGTAAGAGTGTTAGTTGTAGAAACAACAGAAAAATAGAAATTAAAATTCGAATCCCAGACCGCATTGTTCACCGTGATGTCCAACAAGGGAAAGAGGTTTCCTGCAATGGTGCTAGTCAAGACCTATACAATTAGGAAAAATTTACTGAGGCGACCTACACATCTAACGAGGTGCACGGGAAGCGGTCCATCACTTGAATCCTTAAGCCAGATCTTAAAGTCTGGTAACCACTAGCCAAATGATACATCTAGATATACCTCCCGTCTACCACAAGCGGAGACCAAAGAGACATGTTGCCCATCCAAAGGCCGCAAACGTTTCTGGGTCGAATTCTGTTGAAAATTTATTGAAATAGTTTGAAAAGAACTTTTCACATTTTTTTGTCCTTTCCTTTACAAGAATTCTTGGGGAATTCGAATTTTTTTTATTAGCGAAGGAACAAAGCTGGTCTATTTATAACTTATAAAACTTTACAGTGAAGGTCTTGCTTAAAATAAGAAATAATTTCCATGTATGGTTCTTATGCACAACATTTTACAGAGGAAATAGGTTTTTCTGCAAGATTGTCAAAATATTTTGCGATGCCTTCGGGACATGAATTTATCTCGAAACAAAGAAATTCCCCTTTTATATTCCGGAAGCTAAAGCTATGAAAGAAGATTTTCTTTTTTTTTCTCTCCCTTTTTTTTTTCCTGTTTTTGGCATCTGCCTATTTTATCCTTTCGTCGTTTTTTACTAGTTGTTAATTTTAAATCATAAAGACTAATAAAAACAACTTACAGGATGATTATAATTAAAGTCCCACTTTCAAAACGCTGTAGAAAACGAACCATTCGTCTCAATGAGTTCAAATCTGAACCGAAGATACTTGAAAGGGGGGAACTGTACAGCATAAAAAAAAGAGTTCCAAAGTGTATTAATAGATGGCGCTATAAGTGGCATAAATAAAGTGCTGTCACTAATATTTTGAATTGAAATTACAACGTATTTGGCATTAGTTGTACACTAAACCAATTGTAGTGTTAAATGTGTTGAAATGTTTCGGTTTTTTGACGGAAAAATTACTTCCAAGTCATTCAATAGTTGTGGCACTGGGGAAAGCCCATCCACCACGGCAAGGTCATACCAAATTGGATGGGTAAAATTGGTGAAACTTTATTTAGAACCTTTTTTTGATGACATACCGTTTACCTCTTCTTCAAGTATCTTCAGATCAGAACTCATTGTGACGAGTGGTTCTTTTTTTACAGTATTTTGAATGTGGGACTTTACTTAAAATCAACCTAAATTAAAATGTATTCTATAATATCTTCAAAAATAATTCAATCAGCAAATATTCTTTCCAGTGATATATTTATAAGAATATAATGATATATTTATGATGTTATAATATAATTTATTAAAATAACAATGATAACCATTCTAGCATTATTGGAATTCTTGAACTTTAAAATCTGCCCCCAAAAGTTTCTCTATTGAATTCTGTTGCAATTTATTGAAATAGTTTGAAAATAACTTTTCACATTTTTTCCCCTCTCCGTTAAAAGAATTCTTGGGGAGGAAATTCCAATTTTTTAAAATTTTTTTTGTTAGCGAGGGAACAAAACTGGTCTATTTATAACTTATAAAATTTTAGAGAGAATGGGCTTAAAATAATAAATAATTTCCATGCTTTGGTTCTTATAAACAACATTTTACAGAGGAAATAGGTTTTTCTACTAGAATGCCAATATAATTTTGCGATGCCTTAGAGACATGAACTTATCTCGAAACAAAGAAATTTCTCTTTTTATATTCCTGAAACTAAAGCTAAGAAGGAAGATTTTCTTTTTCTTCTTCCTTTTTTATTTATTTATTTCCCCCCTCCCCCTCTTTTTTCTACTTTTCGGCATCTCCCTATTTTATTCATTCGTTGTTTTTTTACTAGTTATTCATTTTAAATAAATAAAAAATGAAAAAAAAAAAACAATGTATATTGACAAAAAGCGTTTTATATTAAACATCAGTTGATTTACAGGTCCACAATTTCACTTATGTGTACCAGAGGTGGGGAGATGAATTCCGAAGTATTTGGTTTGATGTGTCGCTCTATTATCATTTTGTGCCAATTTTTTGGCTAACCACTCACAAACATTCATGCCACCTCCAGGATTCGACCCTGAAGACTTGGTACGAACAGCCATAGCACTAGCGAATTGGCCATCATGCCGCCATATTGCTAGAATTTGTCCAGCATATTGGGCTTATGTGTCCTCTTCAGACAAGGGCAGACGCAATATTAAAAAGATATTTTAAATTACTTTTAATCACATTTTTTTATTTATTTTTTTAAAAAGAAATAAATTTCCGGGAAAAAAAAATAAGCAGCACTTGAAAATATTTTTATACTAGTAAAATTGAATTTGAAATTTCCAATTTTTATCTTCATAAGCTATTAATAGCATAGCTTTCTTAAAATTATAAGTTAATCTTCTGAATTTAGCCTTTATTAATTCAGTTTATTTAAAGAAACTTAATGCTAAAACCAAAATAAATAAATAATAACAGACATCCTCAAAAAACAATGTTTTTTTTTGCTGCACGGTTCTCGTTTCAAATATTAAAAGTAAAACTATTCCGTATAGTTATATTTAACACTAAAAATGTGAAGTCTTTATAGCCTGACTTAAAACTCTAGCAAAATAACTCAAGCATTGCAAGTAAGCATTAAATTAAGCCACATGCAAGCGTGTCCAATCCTCAATTCCTATCAGCATTTCATTGTAATTATTTCCAGTCGGAATAAAATAGCCACCAACAAACTGAATTCATGGTCCTTAATACCAAACTTATCGAATCTGGATTATTCTAATTACATGTGAGTGGAAGAGAGGAAAATCATTTCTGAGATAAGATGAATAACTTGGATGGTGAATGCATTTTGTAAAATGAAGGGATCATTTCTGAGATTGCCTTGATTAAACATGCTCTGTTTCGCCCGATCACTTTCGAGATTTCCTCAATTGCCTAATTAGCACCCTTCATTGCCCATTGTTCACGCATTCTATGCTCAAGAAGTCACATTCAACGTTTCGAGATGAGCAGAACTCATGATACATTTCCTGTCCTCTGGACAAGTTAGAAGGATTTGGAGTGTAAGCTGTCTTACAGTAATCTGTCGTTAAATCGCTTGTGTTATGGAACGAGATATAAAGGACGATACGATGGATCTACATTTTAATGCTAGTTATAATTTTGATGGTGGACATTCTGAATTATAACATGAAAGTTAAAATAAAAGGATGTCTTTTAACAAAATTATCAGCTTAAAATTACTTTCACCTACTGTAGATTATTTTATTTTATGTGAAGTTTACTTTACGGCTCTATTGTGGATGTCAAACTAGGACCATAGAGGCATTGTGTTTGCGTGTATAAGGCGAACATAATTCTCAGGTGATCTTACACTTCACGTGAATTTACTTTGCTGTTTTAACATATGCCATGATAGATTGACGATTTTTGGCAACTTTCTGCAATGTTTGTGATTACTAATTCTTTGCTGTTGATACGAAGGAAGAAAAAGGTCTACTATCATACTACAATTTTCAAAAGTAAGGATTAATTTTTTTGCTATTAATAAATGTGAATTTAGTTTTTCTAAATATTTGGCTTTTATTTTCTGTTATAAAAAATTATTGTATAATATTTTCCCTCCAAAATGAATAAAAAATAACATATTCATTTATATGAATTTTTTTAAATTTTTTTATTATATTTCATACAAAATTATCAGAGTTATAAACAAAATAATATATTTTGTATCTATATATCTTTAGTAAGCACGTTGTTCAATAGCTGCATGACTTTAGAAAAATAATTTAAGACATTTCTTGGAATTTTCAAAATGATTTAGTAGCATGCTTACCTTTTCTCAATTAATGCGAAATGGGAGATACAGAAGAGATACAATACAATGGTCGATACATGGTCAAGTATAGTATAAAAACGATGGAAGATGTTTGTCCCAACTTTCTATTCTATAGAATAGGCGGAAGTGTTTTATTTTATTACTACCCTATGGCTAGAACGCGATGCAGACGAGAAAATTTCATCAGACTTGCCGAGCGAGACAAGAAAAGTCGAAGACCAACGATAAAAGTTGTGATTGAGAGTGAAAAGGTAGACAGGCAAGTGCGCTGAACTGTAGAGCTTGTTGGAGTGCCGGTGGAGAGGGCTTGTCTATTGTGCAGGACCCATAAAAAGGATTTATGCTCTGCGGATGTTTAATCAATGTTTTAGAATAATCTGGAAATAATCCCTTGTTCTAATTTATAATGTATCTTGAATAGTGATTTGCAATGTAAATAAATCATTCAATAAATGTGTTCTATTATATAGAAATTCTATACTTCCACTGTACGGAACTATGTGAAATTTACTGTACACTATTTTATACTACTTGAAGCTTACTGTTCAATATTTTATACGTGAAATATTCTGTTTTATACTATGTGAAATTTGCTGTACACTATTTGATACCATGTGAAATTTATTGTACACTTTTTTATACTATGTGAAATTTACTGTACGCTATTTTTTGTACTATTTTATACTATATGAAACATACTGTACAATATTTTAAACTATGTGAAACCTTCTGTACACTATTTTAAACTATGTATCCTATTTTAGACTATGTGTGGCCTATTGTATATTATTTTGTACTATGTGAATCCTACTGTGGGGCCTGGTGGCCTAGTGACTGGCGCTCGGTGCCGCAGTTTCGGGTTTGAGCCCCGACGGTAACATGGAGGCTTGTAGTAGTTCGGAATCCACTTGAATATAACTGTAGAGTCCCAGTCTAATATAACTGTACAGAGTTTGATGTAGGTCTGACAATGCTTTCCCTTAAAAAAAAGAAAACATCTATTTTGAAATCTTCCAGTAGTCAGCCGGCTGGGATCACCATGGGGCTGTTGTGCCAATGAAGAAGAAGAAGAAGAAGCCTACTGTACCCTATTTCATATCTCCTACGGTGCATTATTTTATATCTCCTACTGTGTATTATTTCCTATTTAATAAAAAAATATTAAGAATCAATAATTAAAAATAAAAAAAGAATAATAAAATACCAATGATGGGGAGGTCAACAGGAGTCATTATGCTCCCTTTTCATGTATCACAAATGAATGTCAAGAATCAATAGTCTTCCAGAAGGACTTTTAGGCATAACAGCCCTGTATTTGTGTTACGCACCAATACAGGGAAATGCGGAATATGTCCTCCATAAGATTGTGTTTCGCTGCGGATGTTTATATAGATTGCCACAATTGCCATCTTGTTTCTGAAAGCAACGACTGTAAAGAGAATCGAAAGTGAGACTTTTCTGCGCACGAACCGGACAAGGTATAACTGAAACCACGAGTTGGCCTTAAAGTGCTTCTAGTGTGAATGTGTTTCTTCTGAAAAAAGCACGCCAGACATGGGAAAGCACATGACATGACAAAGAGTGGGACTTATCGATTATGAATGTGGCGTGTTTTAAATGTAATTAAAAGTACGGTATTAATTGGCACTGTATTTAGCGCGGTTCTGTGATGGATGATAGTTGTTAATTGAAACGAATGCTTAAATATATATATTTTTTTCTATTTTATGAATATTATGTAAAATGTATTGTAACTTATATTGTGTTGAATAAATTTGAAACCTACTATTTATTATTTTAAATGAAAGAATTAAAAATAATGAATGAAATGAATGTTGTTGTTTCTTATCCCACTTGGCTGGCCACGCCTACGAGCCCATTACGTACTCATGATTGAAGGGGAAGGAAGCAGCTTCTGTTGTGATGGAGCACCCGTAGGTAGAAGCCTGACTTTTGCTGTGTGACGCTCTTACAGACATAGGAGACCGGGACCTACGGCTTAAAGTGGATTCCGAACCACTACAAACTTCCATGGCACCGCCGGGATTCGAACCCCGAAACCTGTGGCACCGAGCGCCAGAGCGCTAGACTCTCGGCCATTCAGGTCCCAAATTTGCCAACGGCACGCAGTGTTCCCAGGTGGTCACCCACCCAAGTACTGACCGCGCCCAATGATGCTTGACTTCGGTGATCTAACGAGAACCGGTATATTCAGCATGGTCGTTGGCTATGAAATGAATGATAATGGTAATAAATAAAAATAATAATAAATGTTATTTTAAATATATCTAACATCCGATGTGTATTACTAGTACGAATATTTATTTTATATGCTCTGAGGAACTCAATTTGTTTAAAGAAAATGCACTATGAAAAAAAAAATTTCTGCTGCCAACTATCTTTAAAAATTTGAATTCATTATTTCATGCATTTATTAACTATTTTGCAAATTAAAAACATAACTATAATTATAAATCATAAATGAAAGATTTTCACAATTACTAACGGATCAAAACTACAAAGTAAAAACACTGATTAATTGCATTTGCTGATGTAACCACGAGATCTTAAAGTGCTCTTAGTGTGGATTGTTTCTTCTGCAAAAAGCATGCCAGACATGTAAATGCCCATGACATAGCGAAGAGAGGTTCAACTGGGACTTATTGTATTATGATTGTGGCTTGTTTTAAAAATAATTAGAAGTAATGTGATTTATTGGTACTGTATTTAACATGGCTCTGTAATAGAAGATTATTGTTGCTTGAAAGAATTGCTTAAATATAAGTTTTTTTTAAATATTTTTATAGTTTTATCTTATGCATTTTATATAAAATATATCTTAACTTAACCACACTTATAATGTGTTATTTATTTATTATTTAAAATGATAGAATTAAAAATAATAGTGAATGACTTTTCTTTTTAATTTATCTAACATTCGCTGCATATCATTTGTACAAATATTTATTTTATATATTCAATGGAACTCAACTTGTCTTTAGTTACCAACTATCTTTGAAAATTTGAATTAACTATTTCATGAATTTATTCATTATTTCGTAAATTAAAAATACTGTTGTCATTATAAGTAATAAATGAAAAGTTTTCACAATTCCTAACGTAAACAAAGAAAGTAAAGACATATTTATTTCAATTGAATTTTAAATTAAAATCATTGAAAAAAAGGCTGTGCAAGGTAATTACGGGGCAGAAGAACAAAAAAAAAAAAAAAAAAAATAGTGATGAATCTCATTTTAAGCAGAAAATAACAATCAGCATTAAACAACTTATATTTGAAGACCTCCCTTCAAAAACCATTATCTTTTTTCAAAAATCATTCAATAATCATTCTAATCATTAAGAGTACCTAACAGTACTGTTATTAGAGTACTATTCGGAAAGCAATAAAATATAACTGAAAATTTCATGTTATTAAAAATTCGTTATATCATCTTTTTTTTTTCTTTCACGTTTTGCAATTTGTTACATCAATTGAAAAAATCTTCTAATAGCAAACTAATTTAGTTTTAACAGTAGAAGAATTATCTGAATAATTTAACTGCATTCGATATAATACGAAACCATAGTATTTTTAAAAAGACAGCTTTGCTGTAATAAGAAGGAAAAACGTCTAATGTGCGGAAAATGGGCAGCACAACATGAAATGGTAACGACCAGCTTGATCTTCTTTTCATTGCTCACAGATGGTGTTTATCCAAAAAGCTATCATCACTTTTAACTTATGAAACCAATCGTTTCCTTGTTAAATATTTAAATATTTGGTTATTTAAAGGCTGGAAGAAAATAAGCCAGACAAATTCTTTAAATATTTTAAAAGACATATTTGAAATAGAAAATTTAATCTGTTATAGGATAAATCCATAACATACTTGTAGATGGAACGTTTTTTGCCTGTTATCTTTGAAACAATTCAGAATATGTAATGTACAACAAAACATGTTCGGTAATAGATTAAATATTCATGTTAATTAAACACAGAGTGGTAAGAACAGTTATAAGTAGATGTAACTTATTATTGATTTGTAAACAAGATTCAAATGGCTATCATTTGGTATATTGTTTTCTTTGAATGATGGGATCTATATGTATTCGCTGCTTGAACATGGGAAATATAGTAGATACTGCATTATATAAGATGCTTCACGGGACTTTCTATATACTTCCCTCAAATTATCTGATACATACATTACCATCTTACACTCTGCCATCACCCATAGCTCAATAAGATATACAAACAGAAAAAAATAGAGAAATAACAGATATACAAATTAAAAATATATGCAAATTAAAGAAGTAATACATGATGACAAGCTTTCACAATATTGGAAAATTAAAAAAAAAAAAACCTTATTTATGAAATATAATTTGATTTTAAAGGTTTTTAAAATTTAAGAAGTGAGTGAATGAAAAACCAACGTGTAACTAACTATTATATATATATATATATATATATATATATATATTATATATTTGTTGGACATACAATTGGAATATTTTTTTAAATGGTTAAGATCATGTTTTATTTGCAAAAAGCTCTTCTCTTGACTGACACAGATTTTAAATGCAAAATACTTATTCGGGGCGCGAAATAGACAAGTTTTCCAATTTTAAAATGTTTGGTTTGAAACTCAATGGGTTTACTCGGAAGGTATTTTATTGGAATGTAGTAGAAAAATAATATATTATAGACCTCTATATAATGCTTCTAGAGCTGTTATAAAAATATATGTAGAGGCCCCTCATGGTACACCCAAGGGACGCTACACACATGTAGTTCAATTTAAGATACTAGGTATATTCTTTTTTTTTTATTAGCTCCATATTTTACTAATATTATGCTCATTTTTATTAGTCTGAGCTGCCTGATAGATAAAGCATTCGACTTCGATTGATTTTTTTTCTTGTGATGTGATAAGATAATTCATCTCCAGAAATGATCAGCACTACTACAATATCAGAGAGTTACATGAGTGCTGCTACTCGATTAACATGAGTAAGACTACATCAACATGAGTAAGACTACATCAACATGAGTAAGACTACATCAACATGAGTAAGTCTACATCAACATGAGTAAGACTACATCAACATGAATAAGTCTACATCAACATGAGTGTTACTATAGCATCAACAAGAGTATTGCTACAACACAAACATGCGTGTTACTACAACACAATCATGCGTGTTACTACAACACAAAAATGCGTGTTACTACAGCATCAACATGAGTGTCACAACAACATCAACATGTGTGTTTACAGCATCAACATGAGTGTCACAACAACATCAGCATGTGTGTTACTACAACATCACCCAAATTTTGCGATTGCTGAGGCAGCAATGTCATGAATGATGAAACCTTATTGGCAATAAATTAATACATCGGAAAGTCATCATGTAGGATGAAAAGTATATTCAAACTGTCCATTTGCCCATCTTTTTGTTTAGATCGCTACAAATTGCGATATGAAAATTTGGTTACGTTACAGCAAATCCATTCACGGCATTAAATTATTTATCATGAAACTTGATCTTAAAATACCATTTCCTGGTCGTATTTGTAAATTCCTACACAGAAAACTTCCGCTACAATTGTGTCATTGGGATTGTGAATTCCTCTATAAAACCAAGACAAATTCGAACAAAACAGTTTAATCTTCGAGGGGTAAAACTCTTCCAAGAACTTGGAAAGTCTTTTTCAATAGAAGTGATTTTCCAGGAAAAAGATTCAGAATAAAAAGAGAATAGGGATACAATAAAAAAAAATACGAAATTGTATAGCAGTCCATAGAATCGAATACACCAGGCACTTTTTTATACGAAAATCGGGTACTGCATCGAATATTGAAACTCTAAAGCACAGCAGTTTCGCTCTTATCTCTCCAATGCTCAACAACTCAGAAAAGAAACTTCTTAATGCACTGTGATATCAGAAATGGGATTTCTGAAGAAACTGCAATGAAATATGGTCACAATCAAGAGTTTTGGAACAGAAAAACACCATTACCCCTACCAATCCAGACATCATTACCAGTCATGCTAAAAAAAAAAAAATGGTAGTTTGAAATACCAATAAATAAATAAAAATACATCACCTGCTATAAGGAATCTCGTAGAACATGTAATTAAGCCCAATAATTTGCTCAGGGATAAATCCCTTTTATCTAGTTTAACTAGTAAAATTGCAAAAAAGGTAAATTTATCTTAAAAAGCTAAAATGAAGTATGTTGATTCAAATATACTACATTAATATCAGGGCAGCTGAACTTAGAAAGGGAGGGTGGAACTTTGGAG
Source organism: Caerostris darwini (assembly GCA_021605075.1). Classification (NCBI taxonomy): domain Eukaryota; kingdom Metazoa; phylum Arthropoda; class Arachnida; order Araneae; family Araneidae; genus Caerostris; species Caerostris darwini. The sequence goes on from BPLQ01006535.1 coordinate 11,795, forward strand.
GGCGTCATGTATATCACAGACATCTCACCGATGGGGAGAGCAGTGCTGTTCTGGTAGATATTTATGAGTAAATTTCATGAATTTTCATGTCATGTGGGATAAAACACAGAAAATTACCTGACAGACGATGCGCGGAAGTTTTATATACATTGCCATAATCACCCTTTAGTGTCCTTGTTTCTCAAAACTACCGCCAGCGGATTCGAGCCTCAGACCTTCCGCAAGCCAGTAGTCAGCGTACACTATTTCTACTGTATACTTGATAGATTTTTTTTTTTTGATTTATTCTAATGCGACACATAAATAGAACGAAGTTACATCTAGAATAACCTTAAGGTTAAGTTAAGTAATTTTACCACCTTGTCAGATTGTAGTATTACAGCCTTCATGCAATATGTAATTCGCAGAGATTAAAATTTCGCAGTCCTGCTCGGCTACTATGTAAAAAAGCATTTTAAAAGATGTCGATAAAACCATATTTTAGGGAACAAAATGTATTCTAACAGTAAATCATAGCTAAAAGAGCTTTCTTTTAACTTTCCAAATACGAATAAATTCACGTATTTATATTAAATATCATCATACAAAAAACTGCATAATATTGTATAAAAATAAAAAAAAGCATTAATATGTTTTTAAAAGGATTTAAATTTATATGTTCTTAATAATCTCATTTCTCCTAGAAAATATTCATTTTTTAAGGAAAACAAATAATAATCTCTAAAACAGGGGTGGCCCACGGCCCGAATTTAACATTTTTGTGGTGAGTGAGATTTATCACACTTTTACAAAATATATTTATTTTATAATGATTATAATGTATTAAAAAATACATTATAAAAAACTTAATATAAAAAAAGGATGCTTTCAGGAAAATTCATATTCTTATAAGGATTAAAATTTATATATTTTTATAAGGATTTAAATTAATACATTCTTATAAGGATTTAAATATATTTTATAAGGATTTAAATTTATCTATTCTTATAAGAATTTAAATTTATATATTTTTAATAATTTTATTTCTTTGTAAAAAATCTACATTTTATTGAGAAAAAATAATTAAAAATAATTATTTCTAAAATAATATTTATAATAAGATTGTATTTTAAATTATTTTAAATTTAAATGTATAATTAAAATAAAAAACAATTTTTGATCTGAAATCAATTTTGCGCAAATAAGAAATTATTAAAAAGTAATATATGTTATATTTTTACAATTCTACTTCATTAACTGAAACATAATTTATCAAAATGTTCTATTTATAATACACCCAATAAAGTAATTCATTACTTCCTTTTTATAATATTAGATTTTATGTTCGTTAAGTTCATTTACAACAATATTTTAAAATAATTATTTTAAAATGTAAATTTAAATAATTATTGTGAAAAATGTTTTTACAAATTCATTTTAAGTAATTAAAATAATTTTAAATAATTTTAATAATTTTTTAGAAGTTATTGGATAGAATCATTAAAACAAATTCATGAACTCACCTTTTTCCTTTTTCATATACTTTTAACAAACATAACAATATAAATGTTGTCCCTTTCAATTGTTTTGTTTCTTTGTCCCTATGAAATGTTGTCACTTTCAATTTTTTTTCATTTGTCCCTATAAAATGATGTCACTTTCAATTGTTTTTTTCCTTTGTCCCAATAAAATGTTTTCACTTTGGCAAGTTTTTGTTTGTAGAGAAAACGAACTTCTTCAGAAAGGGAATTTGTTCTCAGAAAAAACAACAGTAACTAAAAATAGTCCATAGAAAGTCAGTACATCATTTTTAATTGTCGAATTTTTAGAAAAATGCCCACTTTTTTAAAGGTATTGAGTGCAGCTCCGATAACGGGGACCGTATCTCTCACATCCCCTGTATCTCCGGATGATTTTCCCTTGTGGTGTCAGGAGAACACCTTTTATGCGAAAGGTGGAATGTTCCTCCGTAACTCCGATGGTATTCATGTTGTGATGGCTTGATATAGCTTCTGGCTCTCACTGCGAGCGCTATCCGTCAGAGGGCGTTCTTTCTGAACTCCTGGGCCAATAGGATGCGAGCGTCGGATCGGATTATAGTCGCACATTTCTTCTTCCTTAGGCATTTCATGATCTTTGATGCGAAGGACATCTCCGGTTTCTTCGTAGGTAATCATAGGTAACCAGGGCTTAAAAATACACCCGTTCGGTATGGGATATTGAATGAGATGATGGTGTTTTAAAATATTTAGCTAAATTAATAATAAATGTTAAATTCGGCAAAAAAAAAAAAAAAAATTCAAATTCCATCTTCTCAAAATTAGCAAATACGTACACATAATTCTACATAAAATTCATTATATGATTGCGAAAATTGAATATAAATATAAAAAAAAAAAACTTGAATACCATAGAGGATTATTTGTTATTTATAATTTTTATATATGCTTTAAAAATATTAAAAAAGACTTTTTGTTAAGATATAAAAAATATTATAAATAATAAATAATAAATCAATGCCCCTTATAAATATGTATATTTACGCATAACAATTATTTTTAATATAGCTGAAATGTAATCCAAAATAACTTCTATAATAATACAGAACTCGAGAAATGTAAGTCTCTATCTCTCTCTCTATATATATATATATATATGTACATATGGTTTAGGAACTTACCAGAAACTTTCAGTTTATATACTAAAAACCCCAAAAGAAAGGATGAAGCAATTTTCAGAAAGCAGAATTGCATGCAGAAATTTTCAAGATATAAAAAAAAAAAGTTCCAAAAAAAGTATGAAAAATGAAAAAAAAAAAAAAAATTGGAAGAGGTAAAATCGAAATTAAAAATTCTTTAATAAGTCAGAGATTAAATGGCAATCACTGCAGAAGACGTTAAAAACACAGAAATATAGGAAACAAAACCAGATGAGATATAAGTCGTTCATAAAATCCAGCCTTAGTTATGATATCCACATTATTAAATCTGTGAGTGAATCATTTATAACAAGTTATTAAAATCATTGTATTTAATGAAGTAATTTTAAATCTGGATATGTTTTTAAATGTCATAAAATTTTTTTTTAGTGATTTCCTGTCAGAATGATAATTTGAGAAAATATTATCCAAAAACATACAACATTTTTTAGTTTATTCTTATTATAAAAACAAATTTTAGGGAAATAGTAATCCACATGATCCATTAAGAATTTAATCCTTTTGCATGGATAACTTATCTCTTAAAAATATCGTTTAAAATAATGCTTTGGGCATTTAAAGTGCCTCAATAAACAGGTAATCTGATTTTCGTATTATTTCCATTTAATTTGTTCAGTGAAATATGAATCTGAAACTAGCTTCTGCCAGTAAGTTTGCTGGAAAGAGTTTTTCCCTCAAGCAAAATTGGAATAATTCTATCGACCAAAATTTGAGCGAGCATAATATCGCGTTTATCCATTTTGATAACATCATTGTGGTTATTTTAAGAGCCATTAAAAGAACGCCGTGAGATGAAAATTTATGAAATTAACCTTGCAGATATAACAGGTTTTGATTTATTGTTTAACATAAATGTTATTTGAGCTCATTTCTATGCCTTTATTTATAAATGTTATTATTTTGATTGCTATTTGTGACTGCTCACTATTGTTAATGGATATACATATGGTATATTTATGAAGAAAAAAAATCATAATGACATTTTTAACAAGATTCACGTGAGGCAAATTGTTTATGGTATTTTTGTGTGGTATTCTATATCTATTTAATTATTATTTTTTCTGATAATACAAATTAATTATAATGCAGAAAATAAATAATTAAATTATATAATTTCCTTATAATATCGATTCATACACTTTCGATATATTTCGATTCGTATTGAGGATGTATAACTGTATATTTGTTAAGAAGCAGTACTTAAGTACAAAACATTCTTACTTTTAAGTGGAATAAAATGGATCCGATAAGCTTTTAAAATTTGAACATTTAATGCATATTAGCATTTATCAAGCATATCTCATACTAGCATTCATATACATACTATATTAAAAATCTTCGTCCAGTTCAAACGTGTCATCACTTGAATTGCAAAACTCTGGTGAATAAGGATGATATAGCTCTGGTGTGAAATGATGATCTAAAGATAACAATGGATTTCAATTAAATAACGTACACGTTATCATGTTCATATATTTTTTATGTTAAACTAAATCATTTGCATCATTGCACTTTTTGATTTTGTATGTATTTTTATTATTTGCTAAAACTTTCATTCGTAATTTTACATTATGATTTCATCTGACTTAATTAATTTAGATATATGTTGTATATACTAATTTTCTTAAAACGTTCTTATACAGTTAATGGAAATAAAATGATTTTTCATCTGCATTAACCACTTAAAACACATTTTTCATTAAGCAGATTAAACTTGATGTGGAATGATGAATATCTAAAGATAACAATGGGTATCAATAATTCTTCCAATTAAGATAAAAAAAGTTGTATTTGTTATTTATTCAAATAAAATTACAACGACAACTAAAAAGGTGTTAAATTACCCAAATCTAAAATGGAATATTTAAATGCAAAACAAAATATACACTGTCTAAGAAAAAAAAAAAACTCTATATTAATGTAGTGTTAGTACTAGACTCTTGACTCTTAGTTCTATATTTATGTAGCGTTATTCATAATTATAAAATAACCTAATTTGGATGCTCAGGCCATGCATGTGTTAATTACTGTCGAAAAATGTTATTTAATGAATTACTAATTACACCACACTCAGCTTTGTGGTGTAGCCGGCAACTATCGTTTAGAGAACGAGAAAGCAATTCCAATTATTGGTGGATTTTCCTAATGGATGATCTTAAACATGAAGGAGACACAGTACTCTGGTTTGTGCGGTGTCTTAATGTGTGAAAACATTTCCTTGAACAAATTTATAGGTTTAGCAAGGAGAACAGTCGCGGAGGAGAAATATGAGAGCAAAGGAATAAATAAATTGTGCAGACCTTTATTAAAGAGAGATGACGATGTAATGTTACATTGAGCCTATGGTAGCTGGCTTAAAGTTTGCAATACAAGCCATTAAGAATCCGCTCCTACTAAACTTCGACTCCTGGCCCTGTACTCATAATGTTAATTTTTATCTGATCTTTTTTTTCCGATTTCGCTTCACCTTCGATGCATATGAACAGCCAATATAAAATTTCATCAAATACTTCAGATGTTTTAGGAATTCAGACGCATAATTTTTATTTGACAGTTGCATTTATTGTTATTTTCAGTTAGATCTTTCAAATGACCCCTTGATAACTGCCATAACCCCTTTGAATTCCGAGATATAACAGCGGGAATTGAGCATGCGACGCCAGATTATAGGTAAACACCTATTCTCTCTCTACTATATGGCTCCTGCTCTCAGTTCTTCCCCCACAAGAATCGTTATATGCAGAACATATGATGTATTTATGTTTTCCACATGATGCGCAGTTTTGAAATGATTAAACATTTAAGGACATAGTTACATCCTCACGTCCAATTTTAATTGACATTTAAAACTGGACATGAGGATGTACCTGGCTAAATAAATGTATGAGAAAATGGCTACCCAAACAGATTTTATAGATGTCTCCCCAACAAAGATAAGAAGATAATCTTAACAAAATAAAAAATGCCTACTTAAAAAAGCATTTATATTAATTTTATTATTATTTTTACAAACTGTTATTTATAATAAGTATGCAACTTCTTTTAGATGATCTGTCACACAATTGCTGTCGGAAGAATCTTATTTAATGATTTACTAACGACGCCACAGGCAACCTTGTGATGCGGCACACTATTATTCTTCAGAGAACGAGGAAGAAATTCCAACTATTGGTGCAGTTCCCAATGATACCTCGTTAAAACGAGTAGACACCGTGGTGAATGTGACAAATAACTCAATAAAAGTATAATTGCTTTGTTGTTGTAGTATTAATACATCTGATAAAATTGAACTATTCCGAAAATCACAACTTTTCCCTTTCCACAATTTTTCCAATAAAATGCAGCATTCCCCTCACCTATGAAACGCGCAACCACTAAAAACGCTGAATATGCTATGAAACATTTCAGCACAGAGTTAAATTATATAGATAAGAAATTATTCTCATTAATTATGTTTAACTATCTGTCTAAAAGCCTTTTACAACTAAAAATTTTAACATAATTTGTAGAAATTGTGTAATCAATATTTGCATTTTATTTAGGTATGATTTTTCTCAAATAAATAATATTTTCAGTTTTTAAATAAAAATTATTAATTTTAACTTGCATATTATGATTTTTTCTGCTAGAAATATTGCATTACTAATATTTTTACACAATTATTTTTCGAAATATTATTATGAAACTAAATCTAGTTATTTTTATGTAATTTTTTTGTATCCAGAAAACAAAAACCAAATTTTTTGTTTTAAGTTTTCATTATTGCCCAGTTGACAAAATTTATTCTACATCTTGCCTAAAAAAAAATATATAAATTTTTCTTCCAAAATAATATAGGTAATTTTACGTACAAAATAATTGAAGTTGTTTTTTCCTTTCTTTTACTACTAAAAATAAATTATTTACTATATCCTCGGAAGCTCTTCTGAATAAATTTACTCAAACGAATGCACAAAAAATGCATATTCTCATATTTTTCTAAAGGTAATGATTTTTTAGATAACAAAGCACAGAAAAAGAAAGATGTAATCGAAGATTATTTTCATATTTTCAAATGTTAGCTAACCTTTAAAAATTATTTTTAACATAAGATTACCAATTAATTTAACAATACTCTAAATGGAAAAAATTATTATGCTAAAAAAATATTAACATTTGTTTCCAATTAGTTTGTTGCAATTTTTTTTTTTTTTCAATTTTTGAACATGACTGAAATTAAAAGAACATATTTTGCGTCATTTATCTGATCAAACAAAATAAACTCATCTTTCTAATTGTTAATATACCGACATAGAAATGGGGCCGTTGGTCTACGTATACTCGTAGGACGGCCAAATGAATTAACATTAATAAAAAGCAATTAAAATAAATACTAGGACAAACAACTAATTTACTTTTACCCTTTAATGAATACGAATCAATACTATTACAATAAAATTTAGGATTTTTAATATTTGGCAGAATAAATAAAATAAAAAAAAGTTTTATAGAGAAATGTTTACAAAGAAGTATTCATAATATTTCGCACACATACCTCAATCGAAAATATTCCTTTGAGTGTGTGGGCAGTGGGGTACCAGTAACCTCATATCCTTTTTACCAAAAAAAAATAGCTCACCGACAATTCCAAAGATGGACATAACTCTCCATTACCAATTATCCCTGGAGCCATTCTCGCAGCAAAAATTGTGCACCAGGCTCACGCACTATCGTAGATCGTTCGCTCTGCTTTCAACGGGTCTTCCTTTCTGCCCGCAAAAACTCCAAAAAAGGGCTGGATCCCACCAAACCGACCGGTTCTTTTGGACCTGACCGTGTGACCGGGATGGGTTATCTACCATTCCTGGATTCATACAAAAAATAAAGGAAATACCCCTTACCCTCACACAATAGGATAATTACCAGGTACAACACTAATTATTTATAGTTTCATAAGCTATTAACTTATTTGACTGATATATATTAAATATGTAATCATGCTTCCTCCTATACACTAGCAAGAGTGTCCCTTTTGAGTTTAGGAAAAATAGTTAATTGACGTCGAATTCACATCCCAGAGGAAGTACAGCTGAACCTACGGTCCCGCTGAGAAACGTTTAGCTAATATTCTCTCATCCCGTGAGGAAATATGTCTAGCGCATCCCGATGCATTAGTTGCCTGCAGACTCTCACCTGCGGAGGAAGTATATTTCGCGGACTCTGCGCGTATCCAAGTTCCGGGATTTCGGCTTAGAAGGGAGTCCCTCAAGAATCTATAATTATCTGTCTTTAAATGTGTTGAACATTGTAAGTATATACTTGTATGTGTATGATGTCTGTGCATGTGTGCATAATACTTTGCGTTCTCAATTTGGTGCCTCAAGTATCTCAATCCAACCATATCCAGTTATAATCTGGTTGCCCAACGCTACAAGTATATATTATTAACTATCTATATGGTTTCATTTCATAGTTTTTATGTAGATAAATAGCAATTAATATTGAATTAGCGTCATTTTTTTCTTCAGCTATTAAAAAAAAAAATTACAGTTCAAATTTAATCATTCAACTGCTCTGTTTTATATTACATGTTGTTAAATATTTGCATTTATTATTTATTATCTTAAATAGATGGCACTAATATAATACGAAAGCATATCTAAGTTAAAAATTCTGTGAAACTTATCTGAACCTATATTTATAAATCCTTAAAGTAAGGAAATATTTATGTGTATAGTACCTTAAATTATTTCACAACATATAAAATATTCCAACTGTAAATCGTACATCATTTAAATATATTTAGTACATAACCGTGCTTCATCCCACACACTGGTAAGTGCGCCCCCTGTGGCTTTCAGGAAAACCCGTGCTTCCTCCCACACACCGGTAAGTGCGCCCCCTGTGGCTTTCAGGAAAACCCGTGCTTCCTCCCACACACTGGTAAGTGAGCCCCCTTTGCCTTTCAGGAAAAACCGTGCTTCCTCCCACACACTGGTAAGTGCGCCCCCGCCCCCCATGTGGCTTTCAGGAAAAATTGTCAGTCGGTCATTGTCATTGTCCAGATTTTTATTCTAGAAGAAGTACAGCGCAACTGCGATGAGAGACGTTTAGTTTATGCCCCCCCGAGAGGAAATATACTCATCCCGGTGTATTTGTTGTCCTACAGATTGTCACCCGGAGAAGAGGTATATTTCGCGCACGCCGCGCTTCTCCAAGTTTCGGGTTTTCAGTTTAGAAGTGGAATCCTTCACGAATCTATAATTATCTGCCTTTAAATGTGTTAAAATTGTATGTCTCTAATTGTATGCGTGTATTGTTCGTGAGAGTGTAAATAAAGCAGAGAGTTCTCAAATCGGTGCCTCAGGTATCTCAACACAATCACATCCAGTTACAATCTGGTTGCCCAAACTGGACACTAAAAGTATATAATATTAATTATCATTATGATTTCATTTGATATTTTTTATGTCGATAAATAGCAATTAATATTGAATTAGCGTCATTAATCGAAAAAATTTAAAGTTCAGCTTTAATCTTTTAACTACTCTGTTTTATATCTCATGGGGATAAATATTTGGATTCATTATTTATAGATGCAATGATATAATACGAATGCCTACCTAAGTAAAAAATTCCATGAAACTTATCTGAACCTATATTTATAAATCTTTAAAGTAAGAAATATTTATTAGTATCTTACATTATTTCACAATATATAAAATATTCCAACTGTAAATCGTACATCATTTAAACTAGTAATGCAGTTAAAAAAATAACGATTTTTCCTTATTATTTACTGAGAAATAAAATGATTTTTCCTTAATTTTGATGTCAACAATCAAATTTAACTTTTTTTCCAGACATGTATAAATTTTAATAATAATATTTATAACATTTATAACATAATGCATGATTTTAGATGATTATTCTCTGGTAGAAAACATACATTTAATTTCATAAATTATTGGGGTTTTTTTTTAGCAACTAATTTATGTTATGTAAATAAAATTCTTTATTTGTATATTTTATTATTTAATTTCTTCCTGCACAATTTATTCATTACTCGATATTTTCATGAAAATTTAAGTTAGTATCCTGATGGGGAACAAAACTCGATGCATACAACATGAACAAATAATAGTGGCCAACGGCCATACTATGCTGAATATACCGGTTCTCGTTAGATCACCGAAGTCAAGCATCATTGGGCGCGGTCAGTACTTGGGTGGGTGACCACCTGGGAACACCGCGTGCCGTTGGCATTCACAAATTTGGGACCTGAATGACCGAGTGTCTAGCGCTCCGGCGCTCGGTGCCACAGGTTTCGGGTTCGAATCCCGGCGGTGCCATGGATGTTTGTAGTGGTTCGGATTGCACTTTAAGCCGTAGGTCCCGGTCTCCTATGACTATAAGAGCGTCACGGAGCCAAAGTCAGACTTCTACCAACGGGTGCTCCATCACAACAGAAGCTGCTTCCTTCCCCTTCAATCATGAGTAAGTATGGGCTCGTGGGCTTGGCCAGCCAAGTGGGATAAGAAACAACAACAACACAAATATTAGTGAAATAAAAAACAACATAGCTAATAATGTAATCTATAGTGTAATAATAATGTAATAGTAGAATGTGATTTGTAATAAATATACTCTGACAGGAAACATAATTATATCTTTACCAATAAAATATATGGTGACAGAAATTTCTTAATTAGTGTATTTATATTTATTTAATTTCTACACAATTTATTCGTTAGTTGATATTTTCATGAAAACTGAACATGTTTATATAACATTACGATGAGGAGCAAAACTTAACAAAATATAATAACAACAGAAATGATTTAAATAAAAAATATAGACATAGACATAAACAATACAAGTTTGTAGTGTAGTCCGAAATATAATAATGCAATAGTAGAGTATGATTATTAATGAATATACTCTGACAAAAAACATATATTTAACTTTATAAATTATTGTTTTTTCAAAACTAAAATAATGATGAAACTAAATTTCTTAATTTGTATATTTATATCTAATTCCTATTTACACAATTTATTAGCTACTTGATAGTTTCATGAAAACTGAATATGCTTATATAACATTACGATGAGAGACAAAAACTTACCAAATTATAAATAACATGAACAGAAAGGACTTAAATAAAAAATTTAGACATAGACATAAAAAATATGAAATAATTATTAATGTAGTCCATAGTATAATAAAGTAATAATATAGTTGGATTTTTAATGAATATACTCTGACAGAAAACAGAAATTTATCTTTATAAATTATTGTTTTTTAAAAAAAAATTAAAATACATGACGAAACTAATATATGAAAAAACTAAAACATATGACGAAACTAAATTTCTTAATTTGTATATTTATACCTAATTCCTTCCTACACAATTTATGTAAATAAATGAACGGAAAAGAGTTAAATAAAAAAATATAGACATAGAGATAAGAAATATGACCCAGTTTATAATGTTCTTAATTTGTATATTTTTATCTAACTCCTTCCTACTCAATTTATTAGTTTCTTAATATTAATAATGTAATCCATAATAATGTACTCCATTAATAGTGAAGTCCATAGCATAATAATTTAATCCATATAAACAAGCTCGAACGGAGTTTAACGCAATTGCAGATATAAAACTATAATTATAATTTTCATCCAATAAAGATTCGTTATTAAAATGCCAATCCAACTAATATCAATCCTAAGGATCCAAATAGTAATCCATGTTCTAAGTATACATATTCTTGTTAATTCTTTTATAGCTGAATCATTCAGAATGACTGAGTTATAATAGGAAACCTTTAATATTTAATGAATCTCTAGTGATCATCAGTGGTGTCCATTGGAACAGGAATGTTTCTGCAGGACAGTCGTCATAGAAATGTGTGTATCCTATTACCACACTGAATTGCGGAATCCTTTACAATGCTCATCCCAACGAGAGGAATTAGGGGTTGGGGGAATTACAACACTCACCCGAAATGAGATTCCTGTTACAATGATTTCTGCAGTAACATTGTGGGGGAGGAAATGGATATTCGTTTTATTAATAACTTAAATCCAGAAGAACCCTAAAAGTGACCACCAGTAGTTTAGGTTTACAATATTGGATGTCTTAAAATCATTTTTAATAAGTCGACATGAATTGGAGAAGGAATCTTTACTGATATATGCACTTATATATTAGGTCCGTATACCACGCAAAGCTGTTTTTGTTGTATTTAATTGATATTACAATGAAGAAATAAAATGCAGAGAAAAATATATAATCTCATCTGACAAAACTTAGTCACCGGTACACCATTTCTGGTTTGTGATCATGCACAGGCAATGTGCCAGCAATAAGCACATGACTCGTCCGCTGTGCCATCTGTAAAGGTTTACCGACTCTACTAGGATTGCGCATCAAAGAAACTAATTATTTTTTGTTCTATGAGCTTATTATATAATGTTTGAGTGCATAATTTGAAATCTATACGCGTAATTGAATTATTAAAAAAATGAATTTATAAGTAATACTTAAGAAATGAAATTAAAATTTTTAATTTTAAAGCGTGTTATTCGGAAAGCACATTATTATTTTATCATCATAAGTAAAAAATAATAATAATTAAATGAATTTGAAATCAGTATTTTTGTTTTTTGTTTTCAAATACAGAGACAATTTTGAAAAATATGAATTAATAACTAGTAAGCAGGTTTAATTCATGACAGTTAATGTGTGCAGTTAAACAATAGAAGGGCCCAGGTTTGAATTTATTAGCGGTGCCCGTTACAGTCATTACTTTAAAAAAGAAGGAGATTCAAATGTGATTAGGAATAAATGACGACGTAAAGCATCTCAGAACGATTGTAAAACTACCAGGTTTGAATTTTCCGGGTTTCCCCTCACCGAAAAGAAAATGAAGAACGGTTACACTTATATGAACTTCAGGAAAGTAACGTTTTCATCTCTATCTTGGACACAGTTCGTGGAATACAGTAGTGGAACAAAAGTCACACTTATGAACAAAAGAAAAATTGGTAGGAAAAAAATTAAACATGAAATTGCTAGGAAAGAACTTTCTTAATCTTCATTATAAATGAATTTCTTACAAATTTATTTCTAGAAGTGATAAACTTATTTACTTTTAAAAATGCTCTAATGTGCAATAATTTCCAATGTATTACAAATATATAAATAATGAAACCCATTTATATGTATAAAATTATCACAAATAAAACTCGTTTACTTTCGCTAATTCAAAAAAGAAAAATATTATGTAAACTAATTTTAATCCTTAAAAAATGAAAATTATTTTACTATAGAATTTTTAATTAATGTTTATATATTTAAATTTGAAATACAGCATTTTACAATTATAATAATATAGTATTTATATTTGGCATATATATAACATTATTATATTATAATTTAATTGGAGCCAAGTCAAACTTATACCTACAGATGCTCCATCGTAACAGATTGTTGGTTGTAGAAACTACAGAAAAATAGAAAATAAAATTCAGATCCCAGATAGCACTGCTCAAAGTGGAGTCCAACAAGGGAAAGAGGTTTCCTTCAATGGTGCTAGCCAAGATCTATACAACCAGGAAAACTTTCCTGAGGCGACCTCCATACCTAACGATGTGTCCGGGAAGCGGTCCATCACCTGAATCCTTAACTAGCTCAAGACCTTAGAGTCTGATAACCACCATTCGAGTGATATATCCTATTAGATGTAGTAGAAACTAGATGTACCTCCCTTCTACCAGAATCGGAGGTCAAAGATACGTGTTGCCCATCCAAAAGCCTCAACTCTCGCTGTACTCAATCTCCAGGATCATCTTTTCCCGGTGCGCGGGGTGCCACGCTCGGCAAACAGGAGGGTCAGAGAACTGACACTGCTAAGGAACGCAAACATAGCTTAAAAAATGACTGAGATGAAATAATGTTAATAAAATCATAATATATCGAAAAACAAAATCAATGACAATATAGAGAAAAGCAAAAATATGTAGATTTATAAAGCAATGGTAAAAATATGAAAAATAGGAGTTGTATAAAGTAAAATATATAACAATGCAGAACAGAAGAGATTTATGAAGCAACAATTTAGAAACAATATGCAAACCAAATCTATTTATAAGGTCTGTAGTCTCGATACAGTACGATACCCGTACCGCAGTCTGATACTCGTACACATCTATAGAACATGCTCCCCTGACCACAACACACCATAAACAAGAGTACTGTGAATTTTTAATTTTATTAAGACATCTGAATATTTTTTTATCTATGAGAACCCTTGCTTGAAGATCTCAGTAACACAGGTTTCTAACTCGTTTCGAAGTCAAATATCGAAAACTTACACCTATGTGTTCATTCCTGGAAGACTGTTTACAGATTAGTTTCTGAAGATCAATTCAAACATTAGACCAATATCTATCAATATTTGGCTTGCATATTACACCCATAAGACTTAATTAAGAATTTTAATTAATTCATTGGCTATAATTAATTCATGTGCTATTTAGTAAAACTTTTAAACAAGAAATATATTTTTATTTTTTTTTTTTTCTATACAATATATTACAATGTAATAAATAATATCCTCAGAAATAATTGAATCAACAAATCTTCTTTCCAGTAACATATTTATTAAAATAAATTAGCATATTTATAATAATAACCTAATAATAATACAGCGACATATTTATAATAATGTAATATAATTCATTAAAATATCAGTGATAGGCAATGTAGCATTACTCGAATTCTTGAACTTTAAAATCTGTCCCCCAAAACATTCTGTGTCGAATTCTGTTGAAAATTTATTGAAATAGTTTGAAAAGAACTTTTCACATTTTTTTGTCCTTACCTTTAAAAGAATTCTTGGGGAGGAAATTCGAATTTTTTTTATTAGAGAAGGAACAAAGCTGGTCTATTTATAACTTATAAAACTTTACAGGGAATGTCTTGCTTAAAATAAGAAATAATTTCCATGCTTTGGTTCTTATAAACAACATTTTACAGAGGAAATAGGTTTTTCTACAAGATTGTCAAAATATTTTGCGATGCCTTCGGGAGATGAATTTATCTCGGAACAAAGAAATCCCCCTTTTATATTCCGGAAACTAAAGCTATGAAGGAAGATTTCTTCTTTTTTTCTTTTTCGTCTGGGTCTTTTTTTTTTTTTTAAACTTTTTTTGGCATCTCCCTATTTTATTCTTTCGCCGTGTTTGACTAGTTATTCATTTTAAATCATAAGGTTTAATAAAATCAACGTGTATTGACAAAAGCGTTTTGTATTAAACATCAGTTGATTTACAGGTCCACTTGTATATGTATAAATCAACTGATAGTAGAAAAGGAATCTGAGTTGGCAGCGATATATAATTATTGCTGTAACATATTTTAACGCTCCAGATTTCATTGCAAATATTCAAAATAAAAAGGGAAAATATTTGAATATATGAATAAATCTTTTATTTTCGAATAAAAGTTTTAACATGTCCTCCCTATTTTGCGCAAGTTTGCGTAACCAATGTATTTACTCATGTAACATTAGCGGCATATAAACCCGTTTTTGTTGTAAATATTATTATCGGAATACACACTGCGTGTGGCTATTCTTTATACGAGTGGAAAAGATGCTTCAGTGAAAACATTTAATGATAAATACTAATGAACATTTAATGATTAATAATCATTTAATGAGAGTTATAGTGAATGTATTCAAGGGTAAATGCAAAGGTTAAAGTAAATGTAATCAATGGTAAATACAAAGGTTATATTGAATGTATTCAAGGATAAATACAAAGATTAAATTGAATATCATCAAAGTTAAACACAAAGGTTAAATTGAACGTATTTAAAAGTAAATATACTAAATGTATTCAAAGGATAAATGTTCTCATGAGTACGTACGGGCTCGTGGGCTTGGCCAGCAATTGAACACAACTAATGAAAATTTCCATATTTTTGAGTAAATACAGTGAAAAAGACTTCAGGGGTTAAATATTCTTGTAATTGAACACTAATCGAAAATTTTCGAATGCGATCTAGATTGAATCAACTACTTTTAAAAAGAATGATTGCAATGCATTCTGTCATCGGATATCGAATTTCCCGACTGTTGTACATCAGTTGGTGCAGTTATTAGAGCAGTGATAGCCAATCTGTTGATATAATATCATAACTAATAAAGAAAATTATCAATACATTCATATTGGTTAAAATTGAACATCTGTAAATTCAGATGAAAAACTATGGGGTGTTTTTTACATAAGGAGGTCCCGTATTCCCTGCATGCATACTATAAGTAACCTACCGGCATGTGATCAAGCGAAGATATTACTTAATGGAAAATAAAATTTCCATCTACGCAACCTGACTGTCTAAGTATTCACCATGGAATCTTCTTTTTCTATTTTTGAATACATTTATCTTCAACGAGCACAAATTCTTTCTTTCACATTCACACTTACATCAATTGAAAAAAGCTTCTAATAGCAAACTAATTTAGTTTTAACAGTTAAAGAATTACTTCGATAACTTAACCATCAATGGATAGGATATAAACTGCATTTTTAAACACACAACAGTGTTGTAATACGAAAGAAAAACGACTAATGCGCGAAAAATGGGCAGCACATAATGAAAGAGTAATGATTACCTAAATCTTCTTTTCATTGCTCACAGATGTTGTTTATGCAAAACCATGTCATCACTTTTAAGTTATCAAAC
Organism: Caerostris darwini; assembly: GCA_021605075.1. NCBI lineage: Eukaryota > Metazoa > Arthropoda > Arachnida > Araneae > Araneidae > Caerostris > Caerostris darwini. Next base: position 28,231 of record BPLQ01006535.1, read on the forward strand.
CAATCTTTTCCTTGTTAAATATTTAAAAATTTGGTTATTTAAAGGCTGTAAGAAAATAAGTCAGACAAATTATTTAAATATTTTAAAAGACACACTTGAAATAGACAATTTAATATGCTATAGGATATATCTATAAAGTCATAACGTCTTCTGCATGTTATGTTTGAAACAATGCAAAATATGTAATGTACAACAAAGCCGTATGGTAAACAATTAAATATGCATGTTAATTAAGCATAGAAAGGTAATATTAGTTATAAGTATATAATTTATTGTTGCTTAGTGAACAAAAATCAAATGGCTATCGTTGGGTATATTGTTTTCTTTGAATAATGGGATCTTTAACCTAAGTTCATTCGCTGCTAGAACATCCGAAATGCAGCAGATTCTGCACTATCTAAGATGCACCACGGGAATCTGCTGTACATCGACAAATTTTCGGATTCTTACATTAGCCTCCCAGTCATCTTGAACATTCAGTCCTACATTCATCCATCATCTATAGTTCGATATGGATAGATAGATAAAGTTAAGATACATAAACTGGAAACAAATTAAAGATATAATAGATCTAAAAATTAAAGAAATAATACAAGATGAAACTCCTACACAATGATGGCAGGTTTAAATAAATCTTACTTATGTTGTTGTACTGGTACAAGAAAGCCTGCACCAAGTCGCCAAGCCTACACCTTGCCCAACACACCTGTCGCAGGAGGCTAAGGAAAATATGCAGCTTCACTTTAGAGAGGAACCATGAGGGCTGAAGACTTGCTACACTTCAAGACAACGCTCAACGATCTATTAGACTGGTACCTACGGTTTAAAGTTGATTCTGAACCCCCACAACATCCATGGCACCGCCGGCCCTCGAATCCGAAACCTGTGGAACAGAACGCCAGACCGCTAGACACTCAGCCATACAGGCCCCAATCTTACTTATGAAATATAATATGATTTAAGGGTTTTTAAAATTTAAGCAACGAATTGATGAAAAACCAACGAGTAATCAACTATTAGTTGAACATATATAAATATATACATATTAGACATATACATATACATATATATAATAGTTGCTCATATATATATAGTTGGAATATCTTTTCAAAATGATTCAAATCATGTTTTGGTCTCAAAATGCTCCTCTGTTTACTGACAAAGATTCTAAATTTAAAATGTTTACTCTGGGCTCGAAATAGACTAGGTTTCCAATTTTCAAAATGTTTGGTTTGAAACTCATCCGCAAGTAGTCGCAAGTATATCAAGGATAAATGGGTTTACTGGGAATGACTTTTATTGAAATCTAGTAGAAAAATAATCTTTATAAACCTACACAAATTGCATTTATAGTATTTAGAGTCCCTCATGGTACACCCTAAGGGACGCTACACGCATGGTGTTCAAGTTAAAGTACCAGTTCTTTTCTTTTCTTTTTATTAGTTCTATATTTTACTAATATTCTACACATTTTTATTAGCTGATTGATCACGAGTTAAATTGTCTCTAGAAAGGTAGCGGATACACCATTAATACTACTACAAATGTGTTGCCAACGGCCGTACCATGCTGAATATACCGGTTCTCGTTAGATCACCGAAGTTAAGCATCATTGGGCGCGGTCAGTACTTGGGTGGGTGACCACCTGGGAACACCGCGTGCCGTTGGCAAATTTGGGACCTGAATGGCCGAGTGTCACAGGTTTCGGGTTCGAAATGGATGTTTGTAGTGGTTGAATCCACTTTAAGCCGTAGGTCCCGGTATGACTGTAAGAGCGTCACGTTGCAAAAGTCAGGCTTCTACCTACGGGTGCCCCATCACAACAGAAGCTGCTTCCTTCCCCTTCAATCATGAGTCCATATGGGCTTGTGGGCTTCGCCAGCCAAGTGGGATAAGAAACAACAACAACAACAAATGTGTTAAATTAGCTGTTATCAACATGAGTAAGTTTTTATCAATATGAGTGTTATTACAGCACCAACATGAGTGTTACTACAACATCAACAGGAGTAAGTTCACATCAACATGTGAGTTACTATAATATCAACATGAGTTAGTCTACATCAACATGAGTAATTCTACATCAACATGAGCAATTCTACATGAACATGAGTGTTACTACAGTATCACCAAATTTTGCTTCCTGAGGCATCAGTGCCTCTGATTTATCATATTGATAATAAATCAGCACATCGGAAAGTCATTTGGGGAGGAGGGAGAGGATTTGGGAGAAAATGTAAATCCTCCATTTGTCATCTTTTTGTTTAGATCACTCCAAATTGCGATATCAAAATTTAGGTACGTTATAGCAAACTTCTTTATGTTATATCATTATTTATCATGCAACTTAAGCTTAAAATACCATTCCTTAATCAAATTTGTAAATTCGTAGGCAGAACACTGATGCTATAATTGTGTCATTGAGATTGTGAAATCCTCTACAAAACCAAGACAGATCCGAACAAAGCAGTTTAATCTTCGAGGGGGAAAACTCTTCCAAGAACTTGGAAAGTATTTTCCAATAGAAGAGATTTTCCAGGAAAAAGATTCAGAATAAAAAGAGAATAGGGATACAATAAAAAATAATACGAAATTGTATAGCAATGAATAGAATCGAATACACCAGGCACTTTTTATACGAAAATAGAGTACTGCATCGAATATTGAAACTCTAAAGCACAGCAGTTTTGCTCTATCTCCCCACTGCGCAACAACTCGGAAAAGAAACTTTTTAATGAACTGTGGTATCAGAAATGGGATTTCTGAAGAATCTGCGATGAAATATGGTCGTAATCAGAGGTTTCGGAACAGAAAAACACCATTACCACTACCAATCCAGACATCATTACCAGTCAGGTTAAAAAAAATGGTAGTTTGAAATAACATTAAATAAATAAAAATACATCGCTCAATCATACTTTTTTTAATAATCTTTCTCTAAGGAATCTTGTAGAACATGTAATTAATCCCAATAATTTTTTCAGGAATAAATCCCTTTTTCCAGTTTGGCTAATAAAATTGTGAAAAGGGTAAATTAATCTTAAAAAGGTAAAATTATTCATGTTGATTTAAATATACTACATTAATATCAATGAACTCATATAGAGAAAACAATCATTACATTAACGTTATAGTAACTACTACTACACAACACTTCATCACTGTGCCTAGACCTGAGTTGCCCAAATACAGTTTGGGAATGATGTGGATAAGAAGTCTGACCTATCTACGGTTTAGGTGGATTCCTAACCACAACAAACATCGATTGCATCGCCGGGACTCGAGCCAGTAACCTGTAGCACCGAGAGCTACACCATCTTCCATTCAGACCCCTAATATTGTAGTTAAATATTCATTTTTATACATTTTATTTCATATTTTTACTTAAAATAATTCTTTGGCTATATTCTGTAGCACCGTATAATCAGCCGGCCTAACATTGGCCCGGAAAAAAATGCATGAATTATTTCATTATGAGAAATGAATTTTGGGATTAATGCTGTTGCTTGCAATAGTCAATGCATTGTTTTTATATTACTGTCAAAAAAATTAAAAAGTTTCAGGTTTAAAAAAGCATTTTGCATATCACAGTTACATGAAAAAAAAAATGTTAAAAATTTTAGGTTGATGCTACGACAAATTTGATATGCTTTTATGTATTCTGGGGTATTATGTACACTGTACAGATAATAACTTTCCAACTGACTGTAATCTTGACGCCATTGGACCACGGGCCGGGTGCACTATTGTTACTGCATACTTGAGAGTTGTTTCTGATTTATTTGAATGCGACACATAAATAAAAGTAAGTTACACATAGAACAAGTAATATTAAAAAAAAAAAAAAAAATGAAGTCAATTCCTACTTTTTTTTTCACTATATTGCAGAAAAGTCCTTTATAAATAATTTTCATTCATTTTTTTAAGTTTATCTGGCGCCATCTATTGGTAGATATATGCAACTTAAATCTAAAAAAAAACTAAAACTAATTAATTAAATTTAATGAATGAATTAATATTTGATAAAACTGTATTGACATCAAGTGTCATCCACTGCAAGTTAAAAAAAAAAAATTGTATTTTAACTTGAGTGGATGAATAAAAAGTATTTTATGAACGATGTAAAACTTGAACAAGATATATATATAGCGAGAGTGTGAGCTAATAGAAGGAATTGAATAACCTTAATATTAAGGTAAAATAACCTCACCACCTTGTGAGATGGTAGTATTACAGCTTTCATGTAATATTTAATTCTCAGAGATTACAATTTCGTGTACAAAAGTCAAAGTGCACTGGTACCATTTAAATAAACGTTTTAAAAGATGTCGATAAAACCATATTTTAGGGAGCAAAATGTGTTTTAATAATAAAAGGTAGCTAAGAGAGAGTTCATTTAACTATCCAAATACAATCAAATTAAACTTATTCGTATTAAATATTATCATACAAGAAATTGTATTAAAAAAAGAAACAAATCGAAAAGTTATATATTGAAATACAAGTAATTGTATTGTACACAAAGGAATAAATATTAATATCACTTTATTTGGATTTAAATTTATATATTGTTAAAAAATCTAGTTAAAAGTAGATTTTTTAGGAAAAATTAGATTGCTTTTCTAAAAATAATATTTATAATCGGTTAACATTTTAAATTACATTAAAAAAGGGAATTATTATAATAAAGTTATTTAATAAAGAATATTTATATGGAATCAACTTTGCTCCAGTACGGAATTGTTTTATTGTTGTATTTATACAATGGTATTTACTTAATTTATAAAAATTTTCTCTTTATAATTAATTCAGTACAGAAATTTCCAACATCATTTAATATTGTTAAACTTAAAGATAAAACATTGAATAATATTTAGGATCACATGAAAAATTAAATATTGGTATTTGGGTCACAACTATTGAAATCTATTAAAGAATCCCTATCTCCAGCGATTGCAGTTACAGTTATCACAGAACATGCCTGCCTTTTCTTTAACTATAGAGGGGAATACTTCGCAAATTTTATTCAAAATTTGCGAAATATTTGTAATTAATGAAGCGTTGTTAATAGTTCATGGAAAATATAGTTATGATATTTTGTGTTCTAGGTAATATTTGAAGAAAGATTATTTTATATAATTTATTGCACTAGTTTTTGAACATTGAATTTTTTTTTTTTAATACATGTAACTATATTTTAATTCAATTAATTATACATATTACTGTATATAACAACTCTGCATTAGTGTCATTTTAACTTCACCATAACTACTTTAAAGAATAATATACCATATACCATAATATTACAGTGCTTATTATTTTGATGCCATTATACAAATACATAACTGTAGAAAAAGAATAAAATAATAAATTACCATTAAATTCCATAATTATAAATTAATTGCTTCCAATAAAACAAAAATTTACTTTCTTAATTTGTTAACGAAAATTTTCGTTCAATACTTTATATAAAAAAAAATGTTTTCAGAAAAATTCCTATTCTTATAAGGATTTAAATTTATATATTCTTAATAATTTAATACTCTGTAAAATATCTACATTTGTAATGAACAAATTATTATCTCTAAAATGATATTTATAATAAAATTGTATTTTAAAGTATTTTAAATTTTAAAAAGATAATTAAAATAAAAAACTATTTTTGATCTGTAATATTTATATGAAATCAATTTTGTGCAAATAAGAAATGATTAAAATGTAGTTTTATATTACATTTATACAATTCTACTTAATTAATTAAAACATATTCCTCATTTCTGTTTATAATAAACCCAATAAAGAAATTCATTACTTCATTTTTATATTACTAGATTTTATTTTCGTTATGGGCATTTATTGCATTATTTAGAAATAATTATTTAAAAAAAAATAAATTTAAATAATTATCATTAAATATTATTTTTAAATTAAATTTTAAATAATAACAAACTTTTATTAAAATTTATTTCAGATAAAATCATTAAAACAAATTCAGGAACTCACCTTTTTCCGTTTTTATATACTTGAACAAACGTAACAATATTAAATAGTGTCCCTTTCAATTGTTTTTTTCCTCTGTCCCAATAAAACGTTGTCACTTTCAATTGTTTTTTTCCTTCGTCGCAAAAAAATGTTGTCACTTTTAATTTTTTTTTTTTTTTTCCTTTGTCCCAATAAAATGTTTTTACTTCTTGGAGAAAAACGTTCTTCTTCAAAAATGGAATTTGTTCTCAGAAAAACAGCAGTAGTTAAAAATTAAGTCCCTAGAAAGTTTATGCATCATATTTAATTGTCGAATTTTTAGAAGAATGTCTAATTTGTTAAAGAGATTGATGTAGCTCCGATAACTGCGATCGTATCTCTGCACAATCTCCTGGTGATTTTCCCATGTGGTGTCAGGACAGCAGCTTCAACGCTAAAGGTGGAATGTTCCTGTCTAACTCCGATAGAATGCATGTTGCGATTGCTTGATATAGTTTCTGGCTCTCACTGCGAGCGCTATCCGTCAGAGGGCGTTCTTCCTGAACTCCTTGGCCAATCAGGTGCGAGCGTAGGATCGGATTATAGTCACACATTTCTTCTACTTTAGGCATCTCCTGCTATTTGATGCGATGGACATTTCCGGCTTCATCGTAGGTAACCAGGGCTTAAAATCCACGAATGATGATGGTGTGAAAAATATTTAGATAAATTAATATTAAATGTTAAAGTCGGCAAATAATTTAAATTCCATCTTGTCAAAGTTAATAAATATCTACATACAATTAATTATTCATTATATGATAACTAGAATTGAATATAAATGAAAAAAGTACGTGAATACCAGAAAAGTATTTGCTCTTTATATTTTTATATATATTAAAAATATTAACAAAATCTTTTTTATTAAGATATAAAATATAAATATTATAAAACATAATAAATAAGTATCCCTTATAAATCTGTATATTTATGCATAAAAATTATTTTTAATGCAGCTGAAATGCAATCTCAAATAATTTTTACAACTTCATATAACTCGAGAAATACAAGTCTGAAATTTATAAAACCCAAAGTGAAGATAAAACAATAACACACACACATATATCTATATATATAGATGTAAATATGGATCTTCTTTTCATTAGCGCATGGTGGGATAAGGCCATCGGCCTATTGGCAGATTTAGATACAGAACATGTTTTCCTCTTTAAGGGGGTAAACTTGCCAGCTCTACGCTTAAGTCTCTGCAGTCGTATTACGGTTTTAAGTGAATTCAGTACCACAACTAATATCCATGGCCCCTGTACCACAACTCCAAATCATCCATCAGACCCGGCTCCTGTAACAACAACTCCATATGTGTCAATAAATCACTGCCCCAGCTTCGCCTTGGCATAGATTAATATACCACTTAATACCAGTTAAATACCACTTCCACCTGATATACGTCATAGTTATGCAAAATGTAGGGGTGGTCATAATGTTTTGGCTCTTGAGTGGGTGTATGGATAGATAGATAGATAGATAGGGCTTGATTTCTGAATCACTACCTGGCTCAAGTCTGGCGCTCGGTACTGCAGGCTTCGGGGTCATCTCACGGCGGTGCCACAGATGCCTGTATTAGCTCGGAATCCACCCTAAACAGTAGGTCCCGGGCTGAGGGCGACAATACTACCCCGTAAAAAGAAAATACCATCTCACCTTTCGGAATCTGCCAGTAGGTTGCCCCACCATGTGTCTGTCACGCCGTTGAAGAAATATACTCAAGAGCCAAACAATTATGATCACCCCTACATTTTGCAATGAACTCGCCTGGATGACGTGGAAGGCACGTGATCAGGTGGAAAGTGGTATTTAACTGGTATTACTCCATGCCAAGGCGGGTTGAAGCTGTGTTGCATGCCAAAGGTGGGCCAACTCGTTATTGACAGGTGGTCATAATGATTTGGCTCTTGAGTTTATATATAGTTCAAAAATCTTCAATTTAATAAACTTATTAAAATATTATTTTGTAAGATATACTTCATTTAAATTGTAAAAATTACATTATCTTTTCTTGGATTTAAATTATGTCAAATACTATTTTCTTTAATAACACATATGCTAATAGGAATAAATGCTTGTCTGACACTTGGTACCACAGAATTCTGGTTGGAGGTCAGGGATGGACTCTTAACTATTTATCTAATTTCATATACTAATCGAAATCAATTATTTTGCTTCAGTTGAGTATCAATACATTATAAAAGTAAGATGAAAAAACCAAAAAATGTTTTCAAGCAAAGTTCTTGATGCATCAAAAAGAAAAAAAAAAAGTTGCAGAAACGCGCAATCATGTTAGATGCAATACTCTATAATTGCAACAGAATAACCCTAACAAGTATTTGGAAACATGCATCAAAAAATAATTGTCAAGGTATATATTATGCTAATGTTGATTCTTTGAAGAAAAAAAAAACTGCAGACATAAAGGAGAAAACCTTAAAAACCATATTCCTCTTAGCAGAAGAGGAACATGAGATCAGAAGCTCACGCAATTGTTATTTCTAAATTTACATTATTCCGAATTTTAAAAAAGTAAAATCCATAAAAAGAGGTAATCAATATCCATTTAAGGATTTAAGGTCACGCTTATGGGAAAGCAAAGCTTTGCAACACATGGATCCTACGTACATGCTTTAAAATGTCGTAAAGAAACTATTGAAAAATCCAAAATTATTCTGAACACCCAAAATTTAAACTAGGAGTAATAATAATCAGTTTAATCTGTTTTATTATTATAATATACGATACGTTTTTTTTTTTTTCAACTTTTCTTTCCTTTTGGGACAAATTAAATTCATCAATTGCAACTATTATTATGGCACATAGGGAGCATAATTTTAATTTTTAAATGAATAATGAAAACGGTAAAAAATGACAGTTATTATTAAAAAAAAAAAAGAATAAAAAGACATGAATAATAATTTTAAACAATGGCTTATCAAATATAATTTTTGATAAAATAAATGTAAATATCACAGCCATAAGCAATATTTTAAAACTGTATTAATAATTTTAGTGTAAAACTAACTACAGGCGTCTCATTACACTATCTGCATTAGACAGATAATACTCGTAGTATCAATATAGATTAATTAAAATACCGTGATGTTAAATTGGTAATTTAAGCAGGATTCCTTGGCATAAACGTGCCTAATTTAATATCTGAAAAATTTTGCAGAGTTTTGCTAAATTAATATCGTGTCTCAGTCATTTATAATTTTTCCATGATTAAATATATAGAAATACATATATGCATATAATTGTTTATTATATAGGCATTAATTTGCTATGATAATATTTTAACAGTTTTTTTTAAAGAATAAATTACAATTTCAGATATATTTATAGAAATTTTGTAAAATTTTAATAATAACAAGTTAATTGACGTTAATTAAAAAATGTATATTTTCAGTTCTAGAACATACAATAGAATCAATGATACATTAAAATAAAGAAAACCTTGGTTGTTTATTACAGTTACAACGTTGCAATTATTAATTATGGTTACAATGTTTCAATGCATGAACTTTATATAACACGGCAAATACACTCATGTCCATAAATTAAGGATAATGGAGTTCAGGCAAACAGAGAGACAGAAGCAAAACAAATTTGACTTATTTGTAAAGTCTATTTATTAAACAAAAGATAAAGAGCAAAGAAGATGCTATATATTTGACATAATTAATAGAAATTGCGATTTTTACTCCCTGGAGCAAATTTCAAAAAAGAACCTATTTACAAAAAACAGTATAACATGGTTAGTATGATGGTTAATATGGAGTATGTCTCCCGGACGATGCAATACAGGCCTTACAACGCCTAGGCATGCTGAGTATCAAATTATCAATCTGATCTTGAACGCCGCAGGCGTGCCACTGGCCTTCCCGAGTTAACGAGATTTCAGTGTTGGGTGCACATCTACGGAAAGGGAGTATTGAAGAACCACTCTGGGCAACGCAAGCAGCCCTTTGGCTGAGTACACTCTTGATAATCAGTGATAATCACTGGGTTCGTTCCGCTTTCGGAGTTGTCTGGTGCATATAAACACACCAGAATGGCTCTCAATCGTGAGGAGTTCTAAGAACTCTTGCTTTAGGCCTGTTTGAGTGATTCCTGGCGAATAGCACACATTTTATGGCCTTCGGCAGCAATCACTCTACTAAAACTACTTATAGAAATCTATCTTTAAATTATAGAAAATCAAAACAAAAATTAGACAACTAAGAGAAAGATTACTGATATTTACATATGTACAATAAAATTGTTAACACAATTATTTAAAGGAAATGGCTGTGTATGGTAATTAGTATTACACAAGCTGTTAGGGGATATAGATACAATAATAGATTAAGAACATGCTTTTTGTTTCTATTGTGTAATGTAATCTATATTATGGGTTACAAACTCCATCACTTTAATAAGTTTTTCCTTTATTGTTTTGGAGAATGCTGCATTTTGTGCCCAGGTTGCATATGTATCTGGATTTGGTTGGAGAACGTGATTTGAGTCTGTTAAAGAGCAGGAGAAGAGATAGTGTTCCGGCGTGCCAGTTTCACCACAAATGCAGTTGTCCGTATCTTTAATATTGAACCTGTATAAGTACGCGCGGAAGGGACCATGTCCCGTTACAAAGTAGTTTAGATATGTATTTTTGGAAATCTTTGTTGACACTGTTGGAAGAAATTGATGGGTTCTTCTTCCTGTAAGCTGAGTGTCCCACTCTTCTTGCCAGATCTTGAGGCTATTCAATTTTAGTCGCCTTTTCAGTAGGCTTGTTGGGCCTTTTAATTGGGATTGATGTATTGTTTGCTTTGTCGCTTCTTTGGCAAGAAAGTCGGCACGTTCGTTACCCTCGTTGCCGACATGTGCTTTGATCCACAATAGGCTGATTGATTTGTTGTTGATTGTGTATAATAGATTTCTGACTATTTTTGTTAAAAAAATCTGTTGATGGCTGTGAGAGATGAATAACTGTCCGTGAAGATGTTAATTCTTTTATAGTTAGTATTTATGAGCCATATTAAGGAATTGAGGATTGCATGAAGTTCAGCTTGGAATACTGAGTTGTGGCCTTGAAGGCTTGCTTGCCATGTGTGAATTTCTGTTTCGTTGTTAAATGCTACGAAGGCTGAGCCTACCCTATTGTCCAATTTCGATCCGTCTGTATAAATGTGAAGATCACTGCTTCTTTGTTCTGTATTTTTTAAAATTTGTGATGGTTTGGCCCATGGAGGTTCGCTCCACTGTGAAATTGATTCTTGAAAATCATTATGTTGATATGTGTGATGATGAAAAGATGCATTAATTTTGAGCCGTGTGATTTTTGTAAATGTGGCTTCCCTTGCTGCTACCAGGTAGGTCGGCTCTAGTCCACTTAGAATTAGTAAAGCTGAGGTTGGAGAGGTTCTAGACGCGTTAGTAATTTTTAAAGCAAATTGTCTCTGTATAGAGCTGAGTAGTTTGATTTTCCTTATTGTAATGTTATCAGCCCATATTGAAGCTGTGTAGCATATGATCCGCTCCGCCACTGATTTGTACCATAGTCTGGTGAATTCGGGGTTGATACCCCATCCTCTACCTGACATGGTTGCCAATTTATTAGATTGAATTAGGAGGGTATTTTTCAGATGTTGAACGTGAGGGAGGAAGCTTAGATTGTGATCCAATATAACTCCTAAATATTTGAGTGTTGGGTTGCATTTTATTGAACAGTTGCCAAATTTCAAGATTGGTTTTCTTTTTAACGATCCTTTTTTCCCAAATACAATTGCTTGTGTTTTCTCCTGTGAAATCTGTAGTTTTTCTTTTAACGCCCAGGATTGAAATTTTTTGAGAATTGTTGTAGTTTTTAATTCCAACGACCTTCTATTGCTGGCGTTTATTATGAATATAAAGTCGTCAGCAAAGGCTTGTAACGTTATATCCTCTTCCCAGGTTTCTTTGGGGAATACTACACCACTCATCATGCAATGCCCTCCGAAGTTCCGGTTGACAGGTGGGAGGGGGTTGACGGGCTGCTATTCGTCGGCCAAGCATATCCCATACATGCTCTATTGGATTCAAGTCCTGTGAGTATGCTGCCCAATCCATACGGGTGATATCCTCCAATTGAAGGCATTCGTCTACAATGTTTGCATTTTGAAGACGGCCGTTGTCATCCATAAACAGAAATTCAGCACCGATGGCGCCCCGAAACAAACGAACATGTTATTCCAGAACGACATCCCGATAGTGTGGCCTGTCATCGTTACACTCTGAACATGCAGATCAGTTCTGGAAAGCAAGAAAAATTCCTGCCCAAACGAGCCATCCTGCACCACCGTAACGGTGTCGTTCAATGGTGTTCTCTTGGTGGTAACGGATACCTGGCGCTCTTCATATGAAAGTCCGGCGAGAATCAGACTGCAAACTAAACCTGGACTCGTCGGAAAACATCACACAAGACCACTATTGCGATGTCCACAATGCATACTCTTTCTCCAGGTTAATCGCAGGCGACATTGAGTTGCGGTAAGTGGAAAACATATGACAGGCCTACGAGCATATAGACCAATGTGCCCTAAGCGTCTGTACACGGTCTGCCTTGAAACGGTCGTACCGGTAGCTGAAGAGAGCTGACGAGACAGGTCTGATGCTGTGCTCCGTCTGTTTCTTTTGGCAGTAACTGCTAAATACCGGTCCTCATTCGGCGATATGACTCGGGGGCGACCTGTGCTGTAACATCTACTCACATTACCATCATCTTGGAATCGTTGCCAAAGCCTGGAGATGACACTCTGGGCGATTCCAAGTTCCTCGGATACTTCCAGCTGGGTATGTCCACATTCCAGTCGTCCGATAATTCTACCACGTAAAAAATCATCCAAATGCTTCCTTTTTGCCATATCTGTGCGGTTATTGCACTGAAAGTCTTTTAAAGCGCTTGTGAACAATTTTACTTCTTTGCCACCATTCCTTATATATCCCTCTCTTACACCCTCGTCATTGTGCCGTACTATCCGCGCCATCTGGTGTTTTCCTGTAATTTGCGTATTCTTCTTCAAGATGTGTGTGATAATTCTACAAGTGAAATTTTTAGTTTAGAGTTCAATTTCTGTGTGATTCTGAATGATCCTTAATTTATGGACATGAGTGTATAAATTGTAATCCAGTTCGTCCACCACATTTTGCAAATTTAAATTATCTAAATTTTTAATGTCGTAGTGATACGTTCTTTAAGTTCATCAAATGTTTTTCGTAATAGTGGTTTATAGACAAAAATATTAGTGTAATCGCCTAAAAAAAATCTCATGATATTAGGCCAGTGGATCTTTATAGTCATGTGAATAATTTTTAAATTAAGTCATCAGCACGTCCTATTCAGTGGTGAGAAAGCTGCTTGTTTAACTCAGTCATTTAGTCATTTATTAACTCCCCAAGATTAATCCTGTGTTATTTCATCTTTTTGAATCGGTAAATTGTCTTGTCATCACGCTGTTGTGGATATTACTCTGTCTGAAAAATGTCCAGATAGTTGTTACTTGATACTTTTTTCTCAGATTAAAAAACGGCTCAAATAATTTTGTTCATTGTTAAAAAAATAGTGATAACGAAGAAGAATTCGAATCATTTTATTTTTATTTTCATGTTTTACTGATTTATTCTGTAGCAATTTTTTAAAAATCCATTTTGTTAATCCTGAATTGTAATTTGTAAGAACATATCCTGTTTCATATATTGTAGAATTACAGATTATAGAAAAGGATGCATAAATTCCCCAAATAAGAAAAGTTTACATCTAACATTATCAAACGGACCACAAAGACAAAGGGTTTCTTGTCTTGAAAAGTCAAATAATTCATACCACATTAAAAATTTATTTATTTCTGCCAATAGAAACAACATAATCAGAAGCAATCCTGTTTTGTAATGATAATTTAGATCTGAATAGCTTAAAAATTGCTTATTGATATGAATACATCAGGGGTGTAAGACATCATAGGTAATGTGAGTGAAAACATGGCGCATGCAGTCAGCAACACGGTGGAGGACAGTAATAAAAAGAATCTTAAGTGCTACTAAATGATTCTCTGTAATTAAGCAAATGATTCAAGTAAGATCCTTGCAATATGATTAGAAACAAGTAATATAAAATAAAAATCTTTTAAAGTAAATTCCTTCTTTTTTTTCACTCTATTGCAGAAATTCCTTTATAAATAATTTTCATTCATTTTTTAAAGTTTATCTGGCGCCATCTATTGGTAGATATATGCAACTTAAATCTAAAAAAAACTAATATTAATTAATTAAATTTAATTACTGAATTAATATTTGAAAAAACTGAATTAACATCAAGTGTACTCCACTACAAGTTCAAACAAAAATGTATTTGAGCTTGAGTGGATGAATAAAAAGTATTTTATGAACGATTGAAAATTTGAACAAGATATATATAGGGAGAGTGTGAGCTAATAGAAGGAAATGAAAAAGCATGTAGATGGGAGTATACACGGTAGACTGATAAACAAACCAGAGGAGATGATATCAAATGGTTCGAATCGATAAAAGTGTCCTTTTCATGAGACAGAAAAGCCTTCCAAACCGCAAATATAGCTGTTCGAAAGTTTGACGACTGTTGGCCTAGACCGTTATATTGTGCTTCAAATGAACAGTCATCGATAGCAATGAACAGAAAATATTTCATATGTGTAAACTATTTGTCATTGTGTATGACAATAGATGGCGCCACGACAAAGAGGCTCTGCCATAAATCCTCCTCCTGTAACTCCATATAAGGCGAATGCTTATACGGAGATGAAAAATGTAACAGCAGGGGCAGAAGAAGGAACGCGAGTGTGGTTGGCGGGCAGTTGCTAAAATACGTATTGTTGGAATGTGAATAAATACTTCATATATCAACTGAAAGTGTGCTTATTTATAAGAACAGAAAAAGAAGCCAACATATGCAGATAAAAAAACATGAGTACAAATCCCGGCTTTGAAATTAAAAATGCAAGTATATGATGGAAGGACGTTGAAAAGTATTTGTCACTGTCGGATTGAAATTCTTTTAAAATTTTCCTATAAAAATAAGAAGTGAAGAGTCGGAATCGGGAATTTTCGCTAGAATCTGGCATACTAAAATCCGAATTCTGACTCTTCAATAAATATAATATTTGTTTTTGGAAACTTCTTGAAGTTAAGGTTAAAATAAAATGTTAAGTGAGAAATTTAAATGCTTCCTTCAACAATACAACCAATAAAACAGATGTGGCAGCAAACCATGTAATTGTTGAGATACTTTTCTGAACACTGAGGAATATAAAAAAACTATTTGGGATCAACCGCGAAAAATATTGTACATGCTATTCTGTTATTAAGAACAAATTCAGATTTATTATAATACAAATATGGCATGTTTGTGTGAACAGTATTTTTCTTTTATTTCAGATATTTTATAATACTTGGAAGCCTCATAATTTGTTACTGTTATATTTATTTATAAGATATATAAATTTTTTGTTAACAAATTTAAAGTACAAAAATGTCATTTTAGTAAGTGTAATAGAACTGTTTTGATGAATGAAGTGGGGTATGGAGATGTGAAGCAACAAAGGCTATAATCCCCTAATCACTATATATATGAACAGTTCGTTTTTCCTTATTTTCCTCTCCTTATTATGCCCTTCTCCACAACGCTCTACGATCGTGTTAGACCGGGACCTACGGTTTAAAGTGGATTCCGAACCACTACAAACATCCATGGCACCGCCGGGACTCGAACCCGAAACCTGTGGTAAGGAGCGCCAGAGCGCTAGCCACTCGGCCATAAAACTGTTTTTATAGATACACGAGTTTGATAATAACATTGAAATTCACTGGTAAAGATAAGAAAATTACGGAAAGGAGTCACGATTTGTGAGTTGGTATAAATATTCCGACTCATGACTCCGGTGTCATAACGAAATTTGGATAAAAACAGTACACCACCCACAGGGCTCATTAAAAGATTTAATTTGGGTATTCTTGAATTTAGAGATTTTATTAACTCCATTCCCTTAAACCAGCATTTTCATATGCTTATTCTATAAAAAAAAAAAAAATGCTTATTTCAGTATTTAAAAATGTTTATTAAAAAAATGTTTGTTTTTTATGTTTATATTTTTTTTCAACATATAACATTATTTCGCAACCTTACAATTGGTTACAATTGGCCAATTTTTCGATACAAGCATATTTTATATTTTACAGACATTTAAAAAAAATAAGAAATCTGCATTTTATTACAGTTTGTAAAAATTATTCAAGCAAATGACAAATATTTTATTTCATACGAAAAAAAAAATTAAATCGAATTTTTATCAACAAAAAGTTTTTTATCATTTACATCACAATAAATATGTAAATTAAATACCTAAAAGTTTGAGCCTCCCTTTCTTTGATAAATTAAGTAGTTTATTTGTTTTTTTTTCATAAACCGAATTTCAAATATAATCTTCATAACGCCGACTCGCTTGAAAATTTGCAGAGAAAAATAATTTAAAGCAATCCAAATTTTTAATATATAGTCTAAAGTTTGAGTATGTCAGAGCAAATATTCACTAAAATAATGATCAATCATGCTGGAATTAAAAACGTATACAGGGTTTGAAATGTAAAAGATGTGTATATATTATCGATAATCATAAATTATTCTGACTTTAAAAATATTACTTATACCGTAGATAATATATTTAATATTCTTTGTAATACACTTAATCAAGCGATAATTAAAAATGTCATTATTTCATCAAATCAAAAACTTATTTCATTAATTTTCAAAAAACTGAAACACTTTTCTTTTAGATGGCAAAATTATACACTCAAGAGCCAAAACATTATGACCACCTGTCAATAACGAGTTGGCCCACCTTTGGCGCGCAACACAGCTTCAACCCGCTTTGGCATGGATTAATACCACCACTTAATACCAGTTAAATACCACTTCCACCTGATCGCGGGCCTTCCACGTCATCCAGGCGAGTTCATTGCAAAATGTAGGGGTGCTCATAATCTTTTGGCTCTTGAGTGTATATCATAATGATGTACCACTTTACCAACAAATCGAATATCATTAGATTTCCTTGTTTAAATGAATGGTTACATTTTGATACCTTAATAAAAAGTGCGATAAACTCAAATATCGTTTACTTTGATAAGACATTTTACTATAAGAAACGTAAGTAATTTTGGTTTAATTCTTATAATTTCATTGGTCAGTTAAGGTAAATAAACTAGCTACATTGCGTAATAGTTGAATTAAAAACTTTAATAGAATTCAAGTTGGGAATTTGAGGTGAGAATCTAGACGTAACACTCACACCAACGTAAAATATGACTGTAACGTTAGAGGAGTAAGAAACGAAAACAAAATGGGAAATCTATTTTCTTATATTCATTACTTACCACAGGTTTCGGGTTCGAGTCCCGGCGGTGCCATGAATATTTGTAGTGGTTCGGAATCCACTTTAAACCGTAGATCCCGGTCCTAATATATTATAATGACGAGTAATGATTCATAATGACGAGTTTATGATTGGACATAAAAATCTTTAATTTTTCTGCATTTATATCTTTTTTGTTTTTATTTGTATTCTTATTTATACCATTTAAATTATTTATGTATTATTTTATGTCTATTTATATTATTAATATTTTTATTTTTGTTCTATTACACTGTTTACAATTTATCATTTCTTTGATACTTTTAAAATTCATGAATGATATTTTTTTTACTTATTTTTGTAAGCTTCATACTCTGTAGTACTGGAGAATATTTTTTAAGTAAAATTTGGATATCTATCAATCTATCAATATTTATATAAAAAAATTAGTATTTAATACTAAGAATTACTGTAGAATGAGTATTTACAAATTTTTCGAATAAAACCTTTTTAATAGTTTTTAACATTTTGTGATGCATTTGTTTTAAATCTATTACATTCATAAATTCCCCCCCCCCAAATTTATTACTCCACAAAAATTTTCATCCACAAATTTATTTATTATGTGCACTAATGCATTAAAATTGTTTTTTTAGAAAGGTTTGACACACGAAAAGAAAAAACTCAAGTAAAATCTGAAATATTTGTTCAAAAAAAAATAATTTTTTTCTTAAAACATAATAAAAATGTGTAATCACTGAAAAATGTTATATAAAAAGGCTGATTTATGCATTAAAACCTGAGTTTATTCCTGAAGAATAGTTTATTTAAAAAGAAGAAATGAGTTATTTGTTGTAGAAGGAATAAATTTGAATTATAGCAAACAATCAAAGTCAAATAATAGCAAGGAATATTATCGATTCTAAATTACATTTTAAATGTGAAGGATGTATGGAGCTTTGAGAAACGATTGAAGAGATGCAATTACAGATAACTTTATAAACGTATAGTGTATCATGCATATTTTTAATAAAGATTATCAAACAAAATCTGTTATGAAGTGTATACAATTCACTTCACCATTTAATGAACCTTTTTTTGGCATATATTGCAGAGCAGCATGCTTCAAAACTTACTCATTAGAATTCAAATAAAGAATATTATTTTATACAAGTAAACTTTCTGAGGATAAAAGTCATGATTCCATCATAACTCTGAGGAAATATCATAGCTGGTGTTGTTGTTTGTTGTTGTTTCTTATCCCACTTGGCTGGCCAAGCCCACGAGCCCATACGTGCTCATGATTGAAGGGGAAGGAAGCAGCTTCTGTTGTGATGGAGCACCCGTAGGTAGAAGCCTGACTTTTGCTCCGTGACGCTCTTACAGTCATAGGAGACTGGGACCTACGGCTCAAAGTGGATTCCGAACCACTACAAACATCCATGGCACCGCCGGGATTGAACCCGAAACCTGTGGCACCGAGCGCCAGAGCGCCAGACACTCGCCATTCAGGTCCCAAATTTGCCAACGGCACGCGGTGTTCCCAGGTGGTCACCCACCCAAGTACTGACCTCGCCCAATGATGCTTGACTTCGGTGATCTAACGAGAACCGGTATATTCAGCATGGTACGGCCGTTGGCATATCATATCATATCTTAAAGGAATAAGCTGATAGTCGAGTGGCTTCAGTGGCATTGGGGGCCTGATGGCGAATATCTAGCTCTCGATACCACAGATTTCGGGTGTGAGTCTCGCCATAAATGTTACTTGAATTTTTATATAAATTCAAGTAACATTTTGGCATTTGTGTATTAAAAAATATTTGTGTACGGTTTTTTTGTAATTTCATTACTTGAAATTTTACTGTATTTTCTAAAATAAAAGGACAGCATTTAATTAAAATATCAATCATATATAAAGCATTTTGAATATTTTATTGTAAACTTCCTAATAGTTTATGAACGAAAATCTGATGAATTGTTGTTGTTGTTGTTGTTTCTTATCCCACTTGGCTGGCCAAGCCCACGAGCCCATACGTGCTCATGATTGAAGGGGAAGGAAGCAGCTTCTGTTGTGATGGAGCACCCGTAGGTAGAAGCCTGACTTTTGCTCCGTGACGCTCTTACAGTCATAGGAGACTGGGACCTACGGCTCAAAGTGGATTCCGAACCACTACAAACATCCATGGCACCGCCGGGATTCGAACCCGAAACCTGTGGCACCGAGCGCCAGAGCGCTAGACACTCGGCCATTCAGGTCCCAAATTTGCCAACGGCACGCGGTGTTCCCAGGTGGTCACCCACCCAAGTACTGACCTCGCCCAATGATGCTTGACTTCGGTGATCTAACGAGAACCGGTATATTCAGCATGGTACGGCCGTTGGCATATCATATCATATCTTAAAGGAATAAGCTGATAGTCGAGTGGCTTCAGTGGCATTGGGGGCCTGATGGCGAATATCTAGCTCTCGATACCACAGATTTCGGGTTCGAGTCCCTGCCATAAATGTTACTTGAATTTTTATATAAATTCAAGTAACATTTGTGGCATTTGTGTATTCAAAAAATATTTGTGTACGGTTTTTTTTTGTAATTTCATTACTTGAAATTTTACTGTATTTTCTAAAATAAAAGGACAGCATTTAATTAAAATATCAATCATATATAAAGCATTTTGAATATTTTATTGTAAACTTCCTAATAGTTTATGAACGAAAATCTGATGAATTGTTGTTGTTGTTGTTGTTGTTTCTTATCCCACTTGGCTGGTCAAGCCCACGAGCCCATACGTGCTCATGATTGAAGGGGAAGGAAGCAGCTTCTGTTGTGATGGATCACCCGTAGGTAGAAGCCTGACTTTTGCTCCGTGACGCTCTTACAGTCATAGGAGACCGGGACCTACGGCTTAAAGTGGATTCCGAACCACTACAAACATCCATGGCAACGCCGGAATTCGAACCCGAAACTGTGGCACCAAGCACTAGACACTCGGCCATTCAGGTCCCAAATTTGCCAACGGCACGCGGTGTTCCCAGGTGGTCACCTACCCAAGTACTGGCCGCGCCCAATGATGCTTGACTTCGGTGATCTAACGAGAACCGGTATATTCAGCATGGTATGGCCGTTGGTTGATGAATTGTTTATCGGACATTGTATGATGGTCAGTGCATAATGCTATGTGATTGATCAGGAGAAGAAATTCAGTATCAAACTGCGTGTTTCTTACTGTGTTCACTTATTTCCTATTTCTCTTCTAGATAAAAATTATTATAAATTTTACATACTTGCGTTTCTATATAGTTTTGTGTATAGTCATGGTCAAGGTGTATCATTTAACGGTCATGGGACAAATTTTGAGAGGGGATACAGCTTAATAAAACATATACACTCAAGAGTCAAAACATTATGACCACTTGTCAATAACGAGTTGGCCCACCTTTGGCTCGCAACATAGCTTCAACCCGCCTTGGCATGGATGCAACAAGTCCTTGGTAGATGGCCGGAGACAGATTGTACCAGATGTTTAAGCAATGGTCACGCAAATCCGAGATATTGCGAATTGGTGTCCCATATCCAACAGTGTCCGCTGAACAGTGTGCTCCGATACTATTCTACTTGGCCCTGCATTGTATTGGGCTGTCAGCTGAGCCCCTGTCTGGCTCCGGTTTTGCTTCACCCGGCGAGACAGTCTCCGACGACCTTTTTTTGATAGCGTCACTTTGACCGTCATTCATCCACTTTGCATAAATACTAACAAGTGTAGATCGCGAACAACCCACGAGTCGTGCAGTTTCGGAAATACTTGTTCCGAGCTTCCGAGCCTACTTCCGCAGTCTTTCCCATCACACACAGAAGTAAGTGAAAGAATGATTCTTCAGACTCTCCAGCAGCAATACAGCTTCCACCTGATCACGTGCCTTCCACGTCATCCAGGCGAGTTCATTGCAAAATGTAGGGGTGGTCATGATGTTTTGGCTCTTGAGTGTATTTCTTTTGCATAACAATGTAGTGTTGGAAGTAACCCGTTGAGTCACATGGTGATAAAAAAATAACTTAAAATGAAAGCATAACAATGTTTTTTGTTCATTATTAGCAAAAATATATATTTGCAACCTCATTTCTCATTGCTGTTGATTTCTCATTGTGATTGAGAATCATTGTTGACAGTCAATGCTCAAATTATGACCACTAACAACAAAACAGTCTTAGTGGAGTTAAAGGAGTGATTTGTTAACAATTCCAAAGATGCCAAACATTTGAGTTGCAATTGGTAGTCGAGCAACGAGGTCCTCATTTGAGTCAGCTGAAGTTTCATAAGTGAAAACACAGTTTGCAAACACAGCGTTAGAATAAAATAGAATGAGCATTAGGGTTGCCAGCGACTTGAAACAGTTTTCTGTGGAGGTTGTATACAAATAATATCATATTTATAGCAGAAAACTCTTTTTATTTTTAAAAAATAACAGTTCAATAGGAAAATTATATTACTTTATATATAAAAATCTATAAGTAAAAAACTGTATTTATAACTATCAGAATGACTAAAATAAAACAAAATATTCCTGTTTACCTTTTTAGGCCACAACTAATACCAATTTAGTAAATAAACACTCTATTTCGTTCCACAATCTAAATGTTGCTTTTTTCCATCACGAAATTATAAGTGCAGTAGCAGCGGCCACATCAAACAATTTCTTGGCTGCAAACTAATTATCTTGTCACGCACAACGTAATGTATTTCTCGTTTTATTGTATTTTTATTATTATGTGTTTATATATCTCCTAAGTACTTTGAGAACTCCTGGGAAGTACATCGCTTCCACTCAAAGTTGCTTAAATTCTTCAAGAATAAAAATGTTGACAATTATTTATTTGAAATTTTTTATCAAATCATTATTTTTGTTAGAATCAAAACGAGAAACAAATTAATTACATCTTTCATCGGCTAATTATGCAATAAGTAGCAAATGTTGCATCCAGTTGTGGAATTTGAGAAGAAACAAAAGTGAGGGAAAGGAATTTTCAAAAGCACTTAATTCATTCTCTTTAATTTATTCACTCCAAGGAATTTTATTCATTTAGTTAATGTTTTGGAGACTTATCAATTTCATAATTTAAGACTGCAATTTAGTTAAACAATGTCATTTCTTTTTCTTTCAAAGAATTTCATGGATTCTTCAGTTTCTCTGACATTCTTGGTTCTCTGAAAGTGTAAAAATGATTAGCTTTTAGGTTTAGGTTTTATTAGGTTTAAAAATCGAAATTATAAAATCGAATAGATTTATTAGATTTTTAAATTGAAATGGAGATGTTGCAATTAACTTATATGAAATAAATTCTAGAGTTAATTAAGTAATTTTCCAGCGGCTTACATAAATTTTATGAATTAATTACTTGAAGACACAATTCAATTTGTGTAATCTGAATAAAATCTCTAACACCATTTTATCGCGGTCTCAGTAATCTATATCACATCAGATTTTACTTCCGTTAAGGATTATCCTGATAAAATAGTTTGCAATAAAATTGTCTTCAAAGTTCACAAAATAATTAGTTACATAATTTGGCCAAAACGTTATCTAATCTAAATGAGTTTTGTAGATAAATATTTTACATATGTAGATGAGCTTTGTAGATAAATTAATTTATTGTTTGTAAATAATAAAATGTTATATATAAAAAATGATGATTTCATTAGGAAGGTGCAACAATAAAATACTTTTTATTGTCTTACAGAATTAATTGACAAACCTTTTATTATTCGCTATTAAATAATGTTTTAATCCTTACTTTTATCTCATTTCTTGAGGCAAATGAAGAAACGTTTCAGTGCAAGAAAAAATAATTTTTGTTTTAATATATCTCTAACACCACTATCCTAACTATCTAATAATTTTTGATAGTTTTCATATATCATCATTTTACATTATCCCAAGAATTTTCATATATCATCCTTTTACATCATCCTAATAGTTTCCTTATATCATCATTTTGCATCATACCAACAGTAGGTGATAGGCAGGGAAGATTTCAGTTCAGCATCGCTTGTTGAATTTCCAGCCAAGTACATTTGATTTGAAAATCCAACTCTAATAAATTTTCATATAGCATCATTTTACATCATCTCAATAGTTTTCTTATATCGTCACCTTACATTATCCCAATGGGCCTGAATGGGTGAGTGGCTAGCGCTCTGGCGTTCGGTACCACAGGCTTCGGATTCGAGTCCCGGCGATGCCATGAATGTTTGTAGTGGTTCGGAATCCACTTTAAACCGTAGGTCCCGGTCCTAATAGGATCGCAGAGAGTTTCGTGGGCATTGTTATTCCGCGTCCGTGGCTTATCTTCAAGTTACACGCGCCCCGTGGGGAATGCAAAGTGAGTAACATCCGTGCAGCGCTTGCCTTAAGACATACAAGACCAAGGTGTCTAAGTGTTGTCAGCTGCATTAGAAAAAAAAGAAAAAAAAACATTATCCCAATTGTATGGGATTGGTTCTACATCGATTGTCAGTTTTGATTAGAGCACTTTTTGTCCGAAAACCCAACTCGCTATATGCCCTTTCTCTTTTCAGTTCAATTTTAAAAACTGTTAGTTACAGAAAAATGAAATGTATCATATTTATGTTTCTATATTTTGCTAGAAGCCTTAACCTCCACCTATTGTTTGGGGAGGTTGGAGTCAGTTTGATTTGTTATGGTCGGTGGATAGACTGCTTATTTGGCTTAGAGGAAAAGTCCATCAGTCTAAGGATGGTAAAGAAGTTGTTCAAATGGTGTACATATAATGCAGTACGATATGATAGTAAAACAACGCTGTGAAGCACTTTATTGGTGAGCTCTGTAAAGGTCATTACCAGTTGTTATGTGAACAGAACGAGATCCGTTGTAGCATCATTCGCTTCTTTAGTCATGGCTTCATAACTTATTTCACATTCATGTAAGGGGAAAGTAATTCACTATAAATAGTCGTCAACTGTTATGTTTGTTTTTAATTTTTATGATTATTTTCCTTGATAGATTTTGTTAATCTGAAGTAATTTATTATTCTTTTAACAACATATCATTTTGAAATTCTTTCGTTCTATATAGTATTTATTTCAATTCGTTCAAAACTTATATGTTGAAAATTATTTCTTGCGTATTTAAATGGATGTTGTTTGCATAAATTAGATGATAGGAATTGAATCGAATATCGAATATTGTGTTAGTACTTGTATTAAATATATTGAATCCTAAACATAAAGTCTGCAAATGCTTTATTTCTAAAATTTTTTTATCAAATTAGGAAAAAACACTGCAAAGTTATTCAACTAAATATTATTTTCTTTATTTTATTTGCACTTATCATAATTTTTTTTTCTTTCAAGAAAAAAAATCACAAGAACTAGAGCAAAAATAAATAATAAGTTAAGCTATTTCAATTGAAACGCTTATAATTCTCTTTTAAATTTATTCATTTTTTACACTGAAAATTTCTTCAATTGCCTCAAGAAATTAGTTAAAAGTAAAGATTAAAAGATTATTTAATAATAAAAAGGTTTTAAATTTTTTCTCTAGAAATATAAAAAGTATTTGTTTTACTTTCCTAAATAATCATCATTCTTTGAAAAGAACATTTTATTATTACAATAAATTAATTTATCTACATAAATAACTCTGTTGTTGTTGTTTGTTGTTTCTTATCCCACTTGGCTGGCCAAGCCCACAAGCCCATATGGACTCATGATTGAAGGGGAAGGAAGCAGCTTCTGTTGTGATGGAGCACCCGTAGGTAGAAGCCTGACTTTTGCTCCGTGACGCTCTTACAGTCATAGAAGACCGGGACCTACGGCTTAAAATGGATTCCGAATCACTACAAATATCCATGGCACCGCCGGGATTCGAACCCGAAACCTGTGGCACCGAGCGCCAGAGCGCTAGACACTCGGCCATTCAGGTCCCAAATTTGCCAACGGCACGCAGTGTTCCCAAATGGCACCCACCCAAGTACTGACAGCGCCCAATGATGCTTAACTTCGGTGATCTAACGAGAACCGGTATATTCAGCATGGTACGGCCGTTGGCGTATAAATAACTCTAACTATAATATAAAACTCATTTACTTAATTAAAGTTTTGGCTAAATTAATATAATTAAGTATTTTGCGAACTTTTAAGTTAATTTTATTGCAAACTATTTTATGAAGAAAATAGTTTACGTAATAAAAAAATCTGATGTGATATACATTACTGAGACCGTGATAAAGTGGTGTTAGAGAATTTGTTTAGATTACACAAAATTGAATATTGTCTTCCAGTAATTATTTCCTATAACTTATGTAAGGGGGCAACGGGCAACGGGCAACGGGCGTACCGATTACGGAGTTCCTAGGTGGCTTTAAGAGCCACAATACCTCCACATCTTAAATTAGTTAAAATATTAGCACAAATTGAGGTTGCTTAAATTATAGAACTTATGTAAGATAGTGTAAAGTTTCGTAGTTAACTCTGAAATTCATTTCTTATAAGTTAATTGAAGCTATTTTATGAAGATAATCTTTAATGGAACTAAAAGTCTGATGTGATATGAATTACAGAGACCGTGATAAAATGTTGTTAAAGATTTTATTTAGATAGCATAAATAACATTGTGTCTTCAAGTAATTAATTCCTAAAACTTATGTAAGGATCTGAAAATTATCTTAATTAACTCAAGAATTAATTTCATATAAGTTAATTGCAACATCTCCATTTTGATTTAAAAACCTGATAAACATTTTTATGCTTCCTAGAGAACAAAGACTGTCAAAGAAACTGAAAAATCCATGAAATTCTTTGAAAGAAAAAAAGGGCATTGTTTAACTAGTCTTAACACCATGAAATGGATAAGTCTCCAAAAACTTTAAGAAAATGAATAAAATTCCTTAGAATGAACAAATTAAAGAGGAGGAATTAAGTGCTCTTGAAAATTCCTTTCCCTCACTTTTATTACTTTTCAACTTCCACAACTGGATGCAGTATTTGTTACTTATTGCCTAATTAACTGTAGAAAGACGTAATTAATTCGGTATTCTTCTTGATTCTAACAAAAATAATCATTTAATAAGAAATTTGGTATAAATAATTGGCAACATTTTTGTTCTTGAAGAATTTCAGCAGCTTTGAGTGGAAGCGATGTACTTCCCAGGAGATGTCAAAGTACTTAAGAGATAAATAAACACATAAGAATAAAATACAATAAAAGAGAAATGCATCACCTTTTGCGTGACAAGATAATTAGTTTGCAGCCAAGAAATTGTTTGATGTGGCCGCTGCAGTAGCACTTATAATTTCGTGACATTTAGATTGTGGAATAAAGGAGATTGCTTTTTTACTAAATTGAATATGTCCTTTTTTTTTATAGTCATTCTTATCACTATTAAAATATTATTTTTTTTTATTTATATATTTTTATTTAGAAAAAAATATATTTTTGCTATTTAACTACTAATTTACCAAATTATAGAGTTTTCTGCTGCAAAATATATTATGTTTATTTAATATCTATGGACAACATTTATGTTTAAAATACCCGAAATTATCGTGACGATCTCAATAATTTTATACACTTTTATTTAGTAAAATATGATCTGAATTACACTCAAGAGCCAAAACATTATGACCACCCCTACATTTTTCAATGAACTCGCCTGGAGGACGTGGAAGGCACATGATCAGGTGGAAGTGGTATTTAACTGTTATTAATCCATGCCAGGGCGGGTTGAAGCTGTGTTGCGCACCAAAGGTGGGCCAACTCGTTATTGACATGTGGTCATAATGTTTTGGCTCTTGAGTGTATAACCCAATAATTTACCTCAGCAATACATAATGAATGCATATCATGGATAAAAGCGAATCAGATGAATCGCGAATCTACCTACAACACCACTATGGTCAATTCCACCTTTTTACGATACACATGACCATGACATCACATGTTTTGAAATCTGATGCATACTTCATGCATAGTGATTATCCATACCTATCTTTCAAATCAGTAGGGTTGCTGGGTATTGAAGTTCATTGCCACACCGCTCCAATTGTTATTTGTAAAGAGATCGTGACGATATCAACAAGGCTATTTGCAAATTATTATTCTGAGATTAAAGGAATCTCATCTCTATAGAGAAGTTGCATTTTTATGTTCTTTTACCAGTCTAGATGATGTTGTTTATGGATAGCTGTCACGTAATTGCAGAATTCAGGCCGGTAATCCATAAACATACACTTTCCTTTGATTGAAATATACTATGTATGCGTTTTACGAATGTGTTAGTCCATGATGTTTCCTCACGTTGCCAAACTTGATTAGGCGTAACTTTTTTCTTGTAAGCGAAGCATCATGCAGCAATTTAATAGCAACTAATTTTGCGATTTAAGTTATATAATAAAGCCTCTGAAAAGTTAAAATCCATCTATTCATTGAACCTTTAATTGTTTTATTTTACAGAATATAGAATATGCAAATTCAAGTATTGATTTGCATGAATATATTAAAAAATCTTTAATATTGTTAATTCTAAAAAGAGGTGTTTGATTTTTAATGTTTCAAATTTTCAATTCGAATAACAGATTAATTACTAATTCGGTTTTGAGTACAAAATTTCATTTTTTTATTAACGTTATTATTTCTTTTATATCTAGAAAACAAAATACATTTTCAGACAATTTTTCAATAAAATGAATATTAAATGAATATGTATAATTACATTATTCATTAAAAAATCACCTAATCACTAAATCAGAGCAAACATATACTACTTAAAACAGATTTTTAAAAAAAAAAATGTATCAATCAACATATTTTAATTTTTATTTTATGCAAGAAAGGAATAATTAAAAATCCTAATTTACGAAATGTGACAATGTAATGCCCAAAGAATAGTACCATATCTATAGAAAAATATATTATTAAGATTTAACAATGTTATACAATTCAGATTATATAATATTGTTATATAATAATTATATATAATATAATGAATAATATATTATATATAGATTATATAATTCAGATAATATTTTCCTAAATAAAAGTGTATACAACTATTGAAATGGTCATGCTGATTTTGAATATTTTATCTGTGGATGTTAAATACACAAAATAACATAATTTCAGCAGAAAACTTTTTTATTTTAAATATACTCATGTTTGTGAAAATTGCAACACCATGAAGGACTTACGTGAGTGAGATGAAATTTTCAAGAAATGCAAATTAGCGCATGATATGCAACTGAGTAGAATTTCAAATCCGTAACGCATGCGTATGCTGAGCAGCGCCCTCTGAACGGCGGATGGATCCGAATAAATATATGGCTGTAGTGAGGCGTGTATAGTTATCGGTGGTTATCTGCTAGTGGTAAACGTTAGCTATATCGTTACTTATGCTTCTTCGACGAAAGTGAGCGAGATTTGACCAACTTACAGAGTTTGAACGGGGAGAATCATCGGCCTTCGTGAAGCTGGATTGTCTTAACGTGCAGTAGCCACTCGTGTGCAGCGTAACAGCAGCACAGTGATGCGTCTTTGGAAGCAGTGGACGGACGAGTGTCGGACAACTCGGAAATCCGGGAGTGGACCCCGAAATGCGACGTCAGCTGGCAATGATAGACACCTGGTCCGCATGGCGCTGACGGACCGTACAGCTTCCTCTAGACAATTGGCAGCACAGTGGTCAATAGCTACAGGTGTTTCATTGTGTACTTCATCAATACGTAGACGTCTGCTGCAGCGTGAACTGCGCGCAAGGACTCCTTTATACAAGAACCTTCTCACATTAAACCATCGCCGCCTGCGGCTACAATGGGCCGCTCAGCATAGAGACTGGCGTGCTGATTGGCAGCATGTCGTGTTTTCCGACGAATCCCGCTTTAATTTGTGGTACCATGATGGCCGCATTGGTGTCAGACGCTATGCTGGTGAACAACACCTTCCGGAGTGTATTATCGAACGCCACAGTCGACGAACACCTGGAGTTATGGTATGGGGTGCCATAGCATATCATGGACGACCTCAATTGCTAAGAATTGTGGGCAATCTGAACAGCAACCGGTATATCAGGGAAGTTCTACAGACCCAAGCTGTGCCCTTCCTTCGAAGCTTTCCAGGCGCTATATTTCAGCAGGACAATGTCCGCCCTCATATCGCTAGGATTGTTCAATACTTCTTTGAAACGCGGCAGGTACAACTTCTTCCTTGGCCTGCGTATTCCCCGGATATGTCGCCGATTGAACATGTGTAGGATTTCGTTGGTCGGCGTCTCGCTCGTGATTCTCGTCCTGTTGCTTCTGCAGACGAACTTTGGGTGCGCATACAAACAATATGGAATGCTCTTCCTCAGGCAGACATTCAAAATTTGTTTGACTCCATGCCACGTCGTGTAGCAGCACTTATTGCGGTGCGTGGTGGCTACACAAAATACTGATTACGATCTCTTGCTATTGTTTGTTTGCTTTGAACATTTAATCATTTATTTGTACTACTACCACTCAACTGTGTATTGAATTTCATTCAATTACGACGATTCCTTCATGGTGTTGCAATTTTCACAAACATGAGTTTACTTAGTATCTATATAGCAAAATTATATTTTTTATATAAAAATATACAAATAAAAATGTATATTTTTTATAACGAACAGAATGCCTATAAAGAAAGGAAAATATTCCTGTTTACACTTGCAGAATAATATCAATTTATTAAAGAAGAAATCTATTTCTTTCCGTAATCTAAATGCTGCCTTTTTCCATCATGGAAATGTAACTTCTGCAGTGGCCAGAATCAAACAATTTCTTGCCTTCAAACAAAATATCTTGTCACGCAAAACGTCATATATTTCTCTCTTATTGTATTTTATTCTTATGTGTTTATTTATTAAGTATTTTGATATTTCCTGGGAAGTATATCGTTTCCACTCAAAGCTTCTTAAATTCTTCAAAAATAAAGATGTTTTACGTAGTTGCCAATTATTTATTTCAAATTTTTTATCAAACGATTATTTTTATAAGAATCAAAAAGAGTACCGAATTAATTACATCTTTCTACTGTTAATTAGGCAATGAGTAACAAATACTGGAACATTTGTGGAATTTGAAGAAACAAAAATATGAGGGAAAGGAATTTTCAAGAGCACTTAATTCTTCCTCTTCAATTTATTCACTCCAAATAATTTTATTCATTTTCTTAAAGGTTTTGGAGACTTATCAATTTCATGGTTTTAAGACTGCAATTTAGTTAAACAATGCTGTTTTTTTTTTCTTTCAAAGAATTTCATGGATTTTTTAGTTTCTTTGACAATCTTTGATCTCTTGCAAAATAAAAATCTTCATCAGGTTTTTAAAACGAAATGACGACGCTGCAATTAACTTATATGAAATAAATTCTAGAGTTAATTAAGAATCTTTCTAGTGACTTACATAAGATATAAGAATTAATTACTTGAAGACACAATTCAATTTCTGTAATCTAAATAAAATCTCTAACACCATTTCATCATTGCTTACTGCATATCACAACATATTTTTAATTCCGTTAAAAATTATCCTCATAATATTTCAATAAAATTGCCTTCAAAATTCACAAAATATTTAATTATATTGATTTAGTCAAAACGTTTTTTAACTAAATGAGTTTTATTTATGTAGATAAATTAATTTACTGTTTGAATTTATAAAAAGTTCATTATAAAAAATGATAATCTCATTAGGAAAATGGAACAATAAGATATTTTTATTGTTGTAGAAAATTAATTAAAAACCCTTCTATTATTCTCTGTTACGTAGACTTTTTTGTCTTTAATTTTAACTAATTTCTTAGTGAAAAAGAAAAAAATTTCAGTGCAAGGATTAAATAAGTTTAAAAGATAATTTGAATCGTTTCAGTTGAAATAGTTTAACTTTTTATACTTTGTTTTTGCTATATTTCTTCTGTTCGCAGACATTCTTCGTTCTCTTTGAAGTATAAAAATTTACATCAAGTTTTTTAATCGATCTTATATAAAATAAATTCTAGAGTTAATTAAAAAACTTTCCAATCGCTTACATAAGTTATAGTAATTAATTACTTGAAGGCACAATTTTATTTATGTAATCTGAATAAAATCTCTAACACCATTTTATCGCGGTGTCTGTATTGTATATCACATCATATTTTTAGTTTCATTAAATATTATTCACATAAAATAGTTTACAATAAAATTGACTCTAAAGTTCACAAAAGATTTAATTATATTAATTGAGCCAAAATAATGTTTAAGTAAATGAGTTATAAATTAATTTAATTATGAGTTATTAATTAATTAAATTAATTTATTTTTTGTAATTAATAACAGTTCATTATAAAAAATGATGATTTCATTAGGATAGTGCAACAATAACATACTTTTTATTGTTCTAGAGCAGGGGCCTCCAAACTCTGGCGTTCGCTATCACAGGTATCGGGTTCAAATCCCGGCTTTGCCCATGAGTGTTTGTAGTGGTTTGGAATCCACTTTAAGCCGTAGGTCCCGGTCCTAATAGGATCGTAGAGCGTTTCGGGGGCATTGTTACTCCGCGTCCGTGGCGTACCAACAAGTTACACGCGCCCCCTGGGTAATGCAAAGTGAGTAACATCGGTGCAGCCCTAATGGCGAAAGATCACGGTCTATTTGCCGGCTGCATTAGAAGGAAAAAAAATGATTGAACATTTAAGAAATAAAATAATTGCAGATTTTATGCTTATGTTTCAATGGATTTAATGCGAGTTAAACGAGTTCTAACTAAAGTTATTCGATTCATTTCCTATCATCTAATTTATACGAACGCGCAACTATTTACATAACGCAGGTAATACTCTTCAACATATAGTAGCTTTGAATAAATACAAATAAATAATATATAGAAATTAGAAATTTTAAAATAACATGCTATTGCGTTTAATTATGTTGCAAAATAATGTAACGTATTCAACTGATTTCTTAAGCGACGAGTCTTTTTTTTTTGCACTTAATGTAAAGAAAACTAATTGAAACTACACTCAAGAGCCAAACCATTATGACCACCTGTCAATAACGAGTTGGCCCACCTTTGGCGCGCAACAAAGCTTCAACCTGCCTTGGCATGGATTAATACCTTTTGGAATTAATACCTTTTAATGGATTGGACCTTTTTCTTTGATAGCGTGTGGACGTCCCACACCATGTCGTCTACTTCTGGTTTCACCGTCATTCATCCACTTTGCATAAGTACTAACAACTGTAGATCGCCAACAACCCACGAGTCGTGCAGTTTCAGAAATACTTGTTCCGAGCCTTCGAGCCATTACAATCGGCCCTCTATCAAAGTCGCTTAGATCCGCAGCCTTTCCCATCACACACAGAAGTAAGTGAAAGAATGATTCTTCAGACTCTGCAGCAGCATTTAAATACCACTTCCACCTGATCACGTGCCTTCCACGCCATCCAGGCGAGTTCATTGCAAAATGTAGGGGTGGTCATAATATTTTGGCTCTTGAGTGTAAAAACTAAATAAACTAATATTTCCTTAATATTATTTGGGGTTGTTGGTGCCAGTTTGATTTATTATGGCCCGCGGATACACGCTTTATTTGGTTTAGCGGAAAAGTTCATCAGCCTACTGACGGCAAGAAAGTTGTTCAAATAGGGTGCACATAATGCAGTAAGAGATGATAGTAAAGCAACGGTGCGAAGCCGGAGCCCTTTATTGATGATCCTTGTAAAGGTCATTACCGGTTGTTATGTGAACAGAACGAGATTAGTTGTAGCATCATACGCTTATGCATTTATGTCGGTGGAGATTAATTCACTATAAATATTCGCCAACTGTTTATTTGTTTTTAAATTTTGTTGTTATTTTTCTTGATGGATTTTATTAATTTAAAATACTATATTTTTTAATTTTCGTAGTGGTTTTTGCACTGCTTTTTTAAAATTAATTTTATGGTATTATATAAAAATATTTTTGTTTTTATACGTGTAACAACATTAATTTAAAATTTATTTTGGATTTTCAAATTGATTCTTATTGCTTGATTTATTTTATGTTTCTTGAAAAATATATTTATTTTTCATCATGATGTAAAGTCGGGGATACCTCGGTTATAGTCCTTTGGATTATTAAACTAGAACCTGAAATACGTAATGCGAAGCCAAAACAAAAAGAAATGATCAGCAAAACAAGTGGGCATATTTAATCTGTAAGTGTGGAAGACTTCCGTTTAACTAGAGTAAGGAATATACGAACTTAATAGTTGCACACATTGGAAGCCACAATTTTGGTGGCACTCTATGTTATGGTACAGTATAACGTTTCCCCGATGTGTCATCCGGAAAAGGATGAATCTGCTACAACCATTCTCTTGGCGAATCGAAAACATGTGTGGCGTTAAGAAACAGCAAATATTTTTAAAGCCTATATGTATATCATCATCAATGGCACAACAGCTCCATGGTGGGCCAAGACCGTCTACCTACTGGCAGATTATGAGACGAGAGATGTTTTTACGGGTAGGATTGCCAGCTCTACGCCCAACGCTCTGCAGTCACGACCGGGACCTACGGTTTAAAGTGTATTCGGAACTACTACAAACATCAATGGCACCACCGGCACTCGAACCCTAAACCTGTGGCACCAGCGCCAGAGCAGCACTCGGCCAATCAGGCTCCCTATATATATATACAGTTATTAAATAAATTTTAATTAAAATAAAGTGTATGAAACTATTGAAATTGTCATGATGCTTTAAAGTATTTTATCTGTAGATTTTAAAAACATATAATAATACATATGCAGCAGAAAGCTATTTTTATATTCAAAAAAATAATTAATTGCATTAAATTTCAATATTTTTTTTCGTAAATAAAACATATATATTTTATAGCGATAAGAATGACTGTAAAAAGGGTAAATATTCCTGTATACATTTGTAGGCTACAACTGATATCAGTTTAGTAAAGAGGCAATCTATTTCATTCCAAAATCTAAATGTTGCCATTTTCCATCACGCAATTGTAAGTACTACTGCAGCGGCCACATCAAATACTTTCTTAGCTGCAAACTAATTATCTTGTCACGCAAAACGTGATGCATTTCTCTTTTATTGTATTTTATTTTTATGTATTTTATTTATTCTCTCAAGTGCTTTGACATCTCCTAGGAAGTACATCGCTTCCACACATGGCTGCTTAAATTCTTCAAGAACAAAAATGTTGCCAATTATTTATTCCAAATTTTTTATAAAACGATTATTTTTGTTAGAATCAAAAACAGTAGCGAATTAATTACGTCTTTCTACGGTTAATCTTTCATCGAAATTTGCTTTCTTTAGCTCTTCCAGCAGAATACAGACTCGAGTGCCTTATTTTGAAATTTTCGAAATTTTCAGCATTATTTCTGTCGATGTTAAATACACATAATAATATGTTTTGCAGCAGAAAGATCTTTTTATTTTCAAAAATTAACAGTCTAGCAAAAATATATTATTTTGTATATAAAATATATAAATAAAAAATATATATATGTTTTAGCTATGAGAATGAGTGTAAAAAAACGGAAATATTCATGTTTACATTTATAGACCACAATTAATATATTTTTAGTAAAGAAGAAGATATTTCTTTCCACAATCTAAATGTTGCATTTTCCATCAGGAAATTATAAGTACCATATAAGCTGCCACATCAAAGAATTTCTTGTCTGCAAACTAATTATCTTGTCACGCAAAAGGTGATGTATTTCTCTTTTATTGTATTTTATTCTTATGTGTTTATTTTTCTCATAAGTACTTTGACATCTGCTGGGAAGTACATCGCTTCCACTCAAAGCTGCTTAAATTCTTCAAGAATAAAAATGTTGGCAATTATTTGTTCGAAATTTTTTAACAAAAATGATTATTTTTGTTAGATTCAAAAAGAGTACCGAATTAATTACATCTTTCTACGGTTAATTAGGCAATAAGTAACAAATACTGCACCCAGTTGTGGAAGTTGAAAAGAAACAAAAGTGAGGGAAAGCAATTTTCAAGAGCACTTAATTTTTTCTCTTTAATTTATTCACTTGAAGTAATTTCATTCATTTTCTTAAAAATTTTGGAGACTTATTAATTTTATGGTGTTAAGAATGCAATTTAATTAAACAATGCCCTTTTGTTCTTTCATAGAATGTCATGGATTTTTCAGTTTCCCTGACAATCTTTGTTCTCTTGGAAGAATAAAAATCTTCATCAGGTTTTTAAATCGAAATTGAGATGAAGTTGCCATTAACTGATATGAAATAAATTCTAGAGTTAATTAAGAAATTAATTAAGTTCTTACGTAAGTTATGTGAGTTAATTACTTGAAGAACCAATTAAATTTATGTGATCTAAATAAAATCTCTAACGCCATTTTATCACGGTCTCTGTACTGCATATCACATAAGATTTATAGTTCCGGTAAAGTTTATCCTCATAAATTTGTTTGCAATAAAATTCCCTTCTAATTCACAAAATATTTAATTATATTACTTAAACCAAAATGCTATTTAAGTAAATAAGTTATATTTATGTAGGTAAATTAATTTAGTGATTGTAATGAATAAAAAATTCAATATAAAAATGTCGATTTCATTAGAAAAATGGACGAAGAAGATACTTTTTACTGTCCTCGAGAAATAATTGGAAATCTTTTTATTATTTGTTGTCAAATAATCTTTTAATCCTTAATTTTAACTAATTTCTTGACGGAAATGAATAAAAATTTCAGTGTAAAGAATGAATAAGTTTAAAAGTGAATCAAAAGCGTTTCAGTTGAAACAGTTTAACTTTAAATTCTTTGTATTTCTTCTGATTTTTTATTCTTGAAAAAAACCTTATTGATACAGTTAAAGATACTATAACTTTACATTATATTATACATCATATCTTTATTTAAACATTAAAAAAATAAAATATTTACAGACTTTATGCTGATGATTCAATCGATTTATTATCGATTTATCGATTTACAAGTTATTTGATTCAATTCCTATCTTCTGATTATTACGAATGCACGCCGATTTACATAACGCAGGGAATAATCTTCAACATCTAATAGTTCAGAACGAATTAAAATAAATAACATATAGAAGAAAAGGATTTCAAATGATATTTTTGTTATTGTGCTACGTGTTTTTATGTTATTTTGTTTATGTTATTGTTATTTACGTTTATGTTATTTTACGCTACACTGTATATTGTAGCATATTTAAAGTGATTTCTTAATTACAAATCTTGCTTATGTCGAGAACAAGTATGTACAGAATATTATTTTATTTGTTTGATGCACTAATATTCCTATGTAAAGTAAATATTTAAAGCAATGTCCATGTATAGTTACTTTGACTCAACCGCAAAAAAAGAACAATAACTCAATGCAGGACATTTAGAGCCATTCACAACATTCTCCCCTCTTTCTAAAGCCTCGTTGTTATCAAATTGTTAGTATTGATATACCAAAAAAAGTAGGTTTGATTTTTCCTCTTTTGAAAGTTTCATTTCGAGTTAACAAATTAATATTTAATCTAGCTTTAAGTACAAAATTTGCTTTTTTAATAAACATTATAATCTCTGTTATTGCTGGAAAACAAAAGAAAAATTCTGTCTAAAATAAACACTTGTTGAAAAATATGTATAATAAAAATATTCATTCTGAAATAATTTATGTTTTCTAGATTATTACATGAGCATGAAAACAAACACTTAGTTAGTTTTTTATTCTAAATTTTAATGCTATAAATCAAAAACGGCATGGTAAGGACAACTAACGCCAACATATTTTTTAAATGTAATGTATATATATATATATATAACATTATTTTTTTATAATTTTATGCAAAATAAAAAAAAACTAATTCATTATTATTTAAAGAGCAGCAATTTTAATCAAATGATATCGGCATTTCGAACTATTCATTTTTGATTAACTTGATGAACGTGTTTCAATTAAGGTTTCTACAAGCTTGTCTGTTATTTCAGTCAAAAGTTAGCAATACATACGCCAAAAGCATTGGCGAGAAAAACCAAAAAATACATAAGAGTTAGCTTAAGGCGAAAACAAATAGCGTCAAACAAAGAGCGTCATCTCCAGCAAACCTGAGGAATAAATGATTTCGTTTTCTTCATTTTGGCCATTTATTTACACATCACAGAAATTGGCTTTTCAGAAAGGAAGAGTTATGCTTCCTTTCTGTCAATAAAGTACGCCAAATCACTGTGTATTGATTTCCATAACTCTATATTTGGAATTGGTCTAAAAGGTGAAAATATTTTCTGCGTAATCTCTGAAATTTGATCAATTTGTTTCAGTTACCTTGTTCACTTTTGAAAAGAAATCTACTTTATCAAAGACTTTTGAGTGTATACCTCATTGTCACATTGTATACTTGATATTACTGATATTTTTAAGAATTTATATCATTTACGGGAAATTTATTTTGATATTTCTATCAATTTTGAAAAAAATTTTTTTATTATGTAGACTTCATATGTATGTGTTTATCTATCATTGTTATATGTCTTTATCTATCATGAAGTATAATTTAATAATATCATATGTCTTTTTCATATTTTAATCATATGTCTTTATGTAAATTTTTTTTTGTTTTAATTTTTATTTCTATTTATACTGCTTATATATTATTTTTATTCTATTATTAATATCTTTATTTTTATTTCTATTTATATTGTTTATATCTTATTTTTATTGTATTGTTAGTATTTTTTTTTTATTTCTGTTATAAGGTTTTTAATTTATCATTTCTTTGATGTTTTTAATATTTTATTATTGATATTTTTTTGTTATCTCTTGTAAGCTCGTGTAATACTGTGCGGTACTCGAACAACTTTTCGTACTTAAAATTTGAATATCTATCAATTTATTTATGTATTGATAAAAAAAATATATTTTTTACTATGGATTAGTATATAATTCGTATTTACAACAAACATCTGATGACGCATTCGTTTCAAATCTATTGGATTCATAAATTATCATTATTTTTAAACGAATTTATTTACAGTATTTAATGCATTATGAAGGTATTTAGAAAACTTTGGCATCCAAAAATAAAAAAAAAACCTCAAGTTTAATCTGAAATTTTTGCTGAAAAAAATTTTTTTAATAACAACAAAATAAAATGTGTAAAACAAAATAAAAATGTGTAATTACTGAAAAATGTAGTATAAAAAGGCATACACAAAAAGGATATTTTCACATGGTATATATTAAAGCATGGTATTTTTTCGTATCATTCCTCAATTATAGTTCATTTTTTTCAAAAAAGAATAATTTATTTCTTGTAGACGGAATAAATCTCGATTATAACATATAATAAAAGTCAAATAAAACCAAGGAATATTACACGCTCTAAATTACATTTTACAGCATAAAGTTTGTGTGTTACATTAAGAAAGGATGAAAGGGTAGCAATTTCAAATAAATTTATAAAAGTATATTGTATCCTGCATAGATTTAATAAAACGAATCGAAAAATAAATCTGGTATGAAGTGTATATAATTCACCTGATTCAACTTATCACCTTCTTCGTCCTATGATGTAGCAGGATGCTTCTAAATTTATTGATTAACATTTAATCAAAAATAATTTTTCTTTCAAGAAAACCTTCTGACAATAAAAGTCTTGAAAAGTCAAGACTGAGGAAATCATAATTCCGGGGAAATTTCCTATCTTAAAGAAAAAAAGGTTTACCTTACGTAGGACAGACGTTTGGTCACAAAATTATATTTTTACAAATTGGAGATGTTGCAGTTAACTTATATGAAATGAATTCTAGAGTTAATTAAACTATCCTGGGACTTACATAAGTTATAAGAATTAATTACTTGAAGACGCAACTCAATTTATGTAATCTAAATGAAATCTTTAAAATTTTAATTTTTTTTTAAATTTTATCACGATATCTGTACTGTATATCACATCAGCTTTTGAGTTCCATTAAAGATTATCATCATAATATGGTTTGAAGTAAAATTGACATTGAAGTTTACAAAATAATTTGATAATCTTAATTTTGCCAAAACGTTATTTAAATAAATGAGTTATATTTATGTGGAAAAATTAATTTAATTTTTAGTAATTAATAAAAAGTTCATTATAATTATTGTTGTTTTTATTAGGAAGAAGTATAAAATGTTTTTATTGTCTTAGATAATTAATGGAAAACATTTTTATTTATATCTTTTTTAGTAATTGTTCACAAAATATTTAGTTATATTAATTTAGACAACATGTTATTTAAGTAAATGAGCTATATTTATGTGGAAAAATTAATTTATTTTTTGTAATTAATAAAAAGTTCATTATAATTATTGTTGTTTTTATTAGAAAGAACTATAAAATGTTTTTATTGTCTTAGATAATTAATGG
This sequence comes from Caerostris darwini, assembly GCA_021605075.1. Lineage (NCBI taxonomy): Eukaryota > Metazoa > Arthropoda > Arachnida > Araneae > Araneidae > Caerostris > Caerostris darwini. The sequence goes on from BPLQ01006535.1 coordinate 68,081, forward strand.
AAAACATTTTTATTTATATATTTTTTAGTAATTGTTCACAAAATATTTAATTATATTAATTTAGACAACATGTTATTTAAGTAAATGAGCTATATTTATGTGGAAAAATTAATTTATTTTTTGTAATTAATAAAAAGTTCATTATAATTATTGTTGTTTTTATTAGGAAGAGCTATAAAATGTTTTTATTGTCTTAGATAATTAATGGAAAACATTTTTATTAATATCTTTTTTAGTAGTTGTTCACAAAATATTTAATTATATTAATTTAGCCAAAATGTTATTTAAGTAAATGAGTTATATTTATGTGTAAAAATTAATTAATTTTTTGTAATTAATAAAAAGTTCATTATAAAAATTGGTGTTTTCATTAGGAATGTGGAACTATAAAATGTTTTATTGCCTTAGATGATTAATTGGAAAACATTTTTATTAATACCTTTTTTAGTAGTCTTTTAATATGTAATTGTAACTAATTTCTTGATTCAAATGAAGAAATGTTTCAGTGCAAGGAGTGAATAAATTTAAAAGTGAATTAGAATCGTTTCAGTTGAAAAATTTTAAATTTCATTCTTTGTTTTGGCTATGTTTATTCTGATTTTTTTTTTCCTTGAAGAAAAAAAGTAAGAAAAGAGCAATTAAAATAATAAAGAAATAAAATTTAGTTCAAAAAGTTGTGCACAGTTTTTTTTTCTCCTAGTTTCATTAAACGTTTAAGAATAAAATAATTGCAGGTTTTATGCTTATGATTCAATCGAATTTATACGAGCTCTGACATAGGTTATTCGATTAAATTAATCTCTTCTGATTTTCACGAACAAACATCCGTTTACACAATTCAGGAAATAATCTTCAACATATAAGAGTATTTTACCTGTGGAGGTTAAATACACATAATTATATTTTTTGCAGCAAAAAACACTTTTATTTCAAAAATTAGCAATTAAATAGCAAAAATTATTTTTTGTATATATTAAATAAAAGAATATATAGATTATTATATATTTCATAACGATGAGAATGACTATATAGAAAGGAAAATATTTATGTTTACATTTGTAGGTCACGTCTAATATAAATTTAGTAAAGAAGCAATCTATTTCATTCCATAAACTAAATGTTGTCTTTTCCCATTACGAAATTAAAACTTCTACTGCAGTTTCTTTCTTGGCTGCAAACTAATTAGTTTGTCACGCAAAACGCGATGTATTTCTCTTTTATTGTATTTTATTCTTATGTTTTTATTTATCTTTTAAGTACTTTGACATCTTCCGGAAGTACATCGCTTCCACTCAAAGCTGCCTAAATTCTTCAAGAATAAAAATGTTGCCAAATATTTATTCAAAATTTTTTATCAAATGATTTTTTTGTTAGAATTTAAAAGAATACCGAATTAATTACATCTTTCAACGGTTAATTAGGCAATAAGTAACAAATACTGCATCCTGGTATGGAATTTAAAAAAAACAAAAGTGAGGAAAAGGAATTTTCAAGAGCGCTTAATTCCTCCTCTTTAATTTATTTACTCCAAGGAATTTTATTCATTTTCTTAAAGGTCTTGGAGGCTTATCAATTTCATGGTGTTAAGACTGCAATTCAGTTGAACAATGCCACTTTTTTTCCTTTCAACGAATTTCATGGATTTTTCAGTTTCTTTGACATTCTTAGTTCTCTTGGAAGTTTAAAAATATTTATCAGGTTTTTAAATCGGAATGTAGATGTTGCAATTAACTTATATGAAATAAATTCTAGAGTTAATTAAGAAACTTTTCAGTGACTTACATAAGTTATAGTAATTAATTATTTGAAGGCACAATTCGACATTACACGTTGGTGTAATCTAAATAAAATCTCTAACACCATTTTATCACGGTATCTGTAATCTATATCACATCAGATTTTTAGTTACGTTAAAGATTATCATAATAAAATAGTTTGCTATAAAATTCACTAAAAAGTTCACAAAATATTTAATTATATTAATTTAGCCAAAACTATATTTGAATTCATTCATTTGTTTTCTTTTTCATTACAAAAAGATGATTTTATTAGGAAATTGGAACAATAAAATATTTTTTATTGTCCTAGATAATTAATTAAATCCTTTTTATTATTTGCTGTTAAATAATCTTTTAATTCTTACTTTTAACTAATTTCTTGATGAAAAGGAATAAAATTTTCAGTGTAAAGAATAAATAAGTTTAAAAGTGAAATAGAAGCGTTTCAGCTGAAATAGTTTAACTTTTTATTCTTGGTTTTCGCTTTATTTATTCCGATTATTTTTTTCTTGAAGAAAAATCAAGAAGAATTCAAGTAAAATAAATAAAGAAATTTAAATTTAGTTGATTAAGTTTGCACAGTTTTTTCTCTTAATTTGATTAAACACTTTAGAAAAAAATATTTTCAGATTTCCTGCTTATGCTTCAATCGATTTAATATGAATTTTAACACAAGTTATTCGATTCAATTCCCATTATCTAATTTATAAAAGAACATGGATTTACATAACGCAGGAATAATCTTCAACATCTTTATAGCATTGAACGAACTAAAACAAATATTATATAGAAGGAACGGATTTCAAAATAGCATGTTGAATTTTTTGATTATGCAATAAACAATTACTTGAACGACATATCTTTTTCTAGATTTAATGTAAAGAAAAGTAACTTATTTGTTTCATGCAGTAATGTTTTTATGTAAATTATATATTTAAAACGATGTTCATATATATCAAAATATGATTTAATTTTACAGGCCGTGACTATTTATTATTCATACACATTTCTTAAGACAGTGAAAGAATGGACTTGGAGCTACATCATTATAAAGGTTCGTACTCTACACGAACAAAAAGTCAGAACACATTTTGCAGCCGCAACATATAAAAAACTTCAACCGGGATATTTAGAGGCGTCCCCATCCTTCTTTCCTCTTCCTAAAGCCACAAAAAATATTCCAGCCCGCAGATTTACATTGCCTATCATCGAGTATATACACTCAAGAGCCAAAACATTATGACCACCCCTACATTTTGCAATGAACTCGCCTGGATGACGTGGAAGGCACGTGATCAGGTGGAAGTGGTATTTAATTGGTATTAAGAGGTGGCATTAATCCATGCCAAGGCGGATTGAAGCCGTGTTGCGCGTCAAAGGTGAGCCAACTCGTTATTGACAAGTGGTCATAATGTTTTGGCTCTTGAGTGTAGTTTGTCAATTTTCGGGCCATCACCAGTGGTTTGAAAAACCAACCATAATAGTTTTCTTATTGATAATTTGTTCATTTTACAAAATTTTCTTGCAACCTGCCTATAGTAGGGGATAGGCATCCCCCCAGTAGTACGGCATCGGATAAGTTACGGCATCTCTTGTCGAATTCACCTCCGATAGTTTCCTTATATCATCATTTTACATATGTCCAATAATGTTCTCTATCATCATTTTACATCATCCCAATAGTTTTCTAATATCATTATCTTACATCATCTCGATAGTTTTCTTATACCATCAGTTTACATCATTCCAATATTTTTCTTATATCATCATTTTACACTTTCCAATAGTTTTCTTATATCATCATTTTGCATCATCCCGATGATTTTCTAATATCATTATTTTACATCATCCCGATAGCTTTCTTATATCCTCATCGTACATCATTCAATAATAACATCATTTAACATCATCCCAATAATACCATCATTTAATACCATTTTTATACCATCATTTTACATATTTCGAATAATTTAATCTAATTGTGCCGGATAGGCATAGAAGCCATTGGCTTGTGGTTTTTTACCCTTGTCGGGTCAAGCACCTTTGATCCGAAAACCCAACTCACTATTTGCTCTATTTTTCAATTTCTTCTATTAGTTCACAATGTAGTGTAAAAAAAATGAAATTGACTTTAAGTTTTTTTTTATATTGCTTGTTCTATTTAGTTCAATTTAAAATAAAACTATTGGTTACTGATAAATTATATATATCATATTTCTGTTTCTGTATTTTGATAGACGCCTTAAATGCCATCTATCTCCTTAATATTCTTTGGGTTTCTTGGTGCCATATTGATTTAGATACACGGTTTATTTGGTTTAGCGGAAAAGTCCATAGCCTACAGACGGCAAAGTAGTTTTTCAAATAGAGTACACATAACGCAATAAGAGACGATGGTAAAACAATGCTGTGAAGTCGGTTCCCTTTATTGATGATTGATGAGTAACAACACATCATAATTACACTGAAAATAATTACACATCATCTCTAGAATATGAGATTGGTTCTGCACAACATGTCAGGTTTCGAGACAAGCACCTTTGATCTGAAAACCCAACTCCCTATAGGCCATTTCTCTTTAAAGTTAATTTTAAAAACTGTTAGTTACTGAACAATGTAATGCATCATATTTCTGTTTCTATATTTTGCTAGAAGCCTTAACCGCCCCCTATTTTCTTAATATTCTTTGGGGTTGTTGGAGTCAGTTTGATTTACTATGGCCGGTGGATACACGGTTTATTTGGTTCAGCGGAAAAGTCCATCAGCAATACGGACGTCAAAAAAGTTGTTCAAATATTGTACACATCATACAATAAGATATGATGGTAAAGCAACGCTGTAAAACCGGAGCATTTTATTGATGAGCAGTGTAAAGATCATTAACGATTGTTGTGTGAACAGAACGAGATAAGTTGTATCATCATTCACTTCTCTTGAAAGGGTTTCATAATTTATCATGTTCATGTCGGTGGAAAGTAATTCACTATAAATATCCGTCAACTACTTTGTTTGTTGTTATTTACCTCGTTGGTTTTAAGTATTTTATCTGTAGATGTTAAATACACATAATAATATATTTTGCAGCAAAAGATTCTTTTAATTTTCAAAAATTAGCTGTAAATAGCGAAAATATATTTTTTTCTATAAAAAAATATATAAAAACGGAAAAAACATATATTGAAAAAATGAATGACAGAAAAAAAAAAAAAAATGAAATATTCCTGTTTACATTTAGTAAAAACCATCTATTTTATTATAACTTTTGCCTTTTTCCAGCGAAATTACATCAAAGAATTTGTTGACTGCAAAATAATTATCTTGTCACGCGAAACATGACGCATTTCTCTTTTATTGTATTTTATTCTTATGTGCTTTGTTTATCTCGTAAGTACTTTGACATCTCCCGGGAAGTACATCGCTTCCACTTAAAGCCGCTTAAAGTCTTCAAGGATAAAAACATGTATCAGTCATGTATATTATCCATGTAGTTGCCAATTATTTATTCGAAATTTTTTATTAAATGATTATTTTTGTTAGAATCAAAAAGAGTACCGAATTAATTATATCTTTAAACGGCTAATTAGGCATTAAGTAACAAATACTGCATCCAGTTGTGGAATTTGAAAAGAAGCGAAGGTGAGGGAAAGGAATTTTCAGGAGCACTTAATTCCTCCTCTTTAATTTATTCACTTCAAGGAATTTTATTCATTTTCTTAAAGTTTTTGGAGACTTATGAGTTTCATGGTGTTAAGACTGCAATTTAGTTAAATAATGTCCTTTTTTCTCTTTCAAAGAATTTCATGGATTTTTCAGTTTCTATGGCATTCTCTTGGAAATTTAAAAATATTTATCAGGTTTTTAAATTGAAATGGAGATGTTGCAATTCACTTATATGAAATGAATTCTAGAGTTAATTAAGAAACTTTTCAGGGACTTACGCAAGTTATAGGAACTCTAACACCATTTTATCACGGTCTCTGTACTACATATCACATCAGATTTCTACTTCCGTTTAAGGTTATACTCATAAAATAGTTTGAAATAAAATTGACTTTGCAGTTCATAAAATATTTAATTATATTAATTTAGCCAAAACTATATTTAAGTAAATACGTTACGTTTATGTAGATAAGTTAATTTATAGTTTGTAATTAATAAAAAGTTTATGATACAAATGATGATTTCATTAGGAAAGTGGACAATAAAATACTTTTTATTGTCCTAGAGAAAATATTCAAAATCCTTTTATGATTAGCTGTTCAATAATATTTTAATCCTTACTTTTAACTAGTTTCTTGAAGAACAATTTCAGTGCAAGGAATATATAAGTTTAAAAGTGAATTAGAATCGTTTCAGTTTAAATAGTTTAACTTTTTATTCTTTGTTTTTGCTTTATTATTCAGATTTTGCTTTTCTTAAAGGAAAAATTATGAAAAGGGCAATAAAAAAATAAATAAATAAGAAGAAAGTAAAAAAATAAATAAGGACAGAAAAAAACACAGTTTGCACAGTTTTTTTCTCCTAAACCCTTAAAAACTAAAATAATTGCAGACTTTATGCGTAAGATTCTATACATTTAATACAAGTTCTAAGACAAGTTATTCTATTTAATTCCTATAATCTAATTTATACGAACGCAGCTCCATTTACATAACGCAGAGAATACTCTTCAACATATAAGATTTGAACAAATTAAAAAATATATATATATATATATATATTTCTAATGCAGCTGGCAAACACTTAGACATGGACGTCTTGGATGCCTTAAGGCAAGCGCTGCACAGACGTTACTCACTTTGCATTACCCAGGGGGCGCGTGTGACTAGAAGATAAGCCACGGACGCGGAGTAACACTGCCCCCGCAAAGCTCTACGATCATGTTAGACCGGGACCTACAGTTTAAAGTGGATTCCGAACCACTACACACATCCATGGCATCGCCGGGACTCGAACCCGAAACCTGTGGTATTCAGCTCAGGAGGGCTAGCCACTCGGCCATTAAGGCCCCAATAATAATATATTGATGAAAGGAAATTCAAAATACCATGTTGTAGTTTTTTTTATGTTACAAAATATTACAACATATTTAAATGTTTAATTAAACGACAAGGATTTTTCTCGACTTAATGTTAAAAAAAATTATTCATTTGTTTGTTACACTAATATTGCTATGTAAAGTAAATAAAGCAATGTTCATGTATATCAAAATATAGTTATTTTACTGACCGTGACTATTTATTATCCATAGACATAAATTCTTAAGAACGTGAAAGAATGGGTTTGGAGTTGTATCTTCTTCAGGTTTATACCCTCCCCGAACAAAACATCAGAAAACATTTTGGAATTTAAACTTTTAAAATTAATTCTAAGCTGAAATTCTATAATAAACAACTGAGAATGGAACTATAGAAGTTTTTTACACCGTTCTCCTCTTCTCCTAAAGCCACAAAAACATTCCAGCCTAAAGAATTACATTGCCCATTCACTGGTATATCGTTTGTCGGGTTTCGAGTCTAGTGAAAAACCTACCTCGGAAGAATTCTTATTAATAGGTTGATCATTTTATGTCGTTTTCTTACAACCTCTTAATGATATAAAATAGGCAAGTATAGGCGTTCTCAGAGTAGTAAGGGATAACCATCGGTTCGTCATTCCTTGTCGAATTTGGAGCCAACCATCTTTTTGTCTAAAAACATTGAAAACCACTTCGATAGTTTCTTCATTTACCAATAGTTTTTAATATCATCATTTTACATAATCCCAATAGTAGGGAATAGGCAGGGACGGCTTCAATTTCAGCATCGCTTCCCGAGTTTCCAGCCAAACAACTTTAGTTTGAATATTCAATACCAATTGTTTTCTTATTCTCCAAAAGTTTTCATATATCATCATTTTACACCCTCCAAATAATTTTCTTACATCATTATTTTACATCTTTCCAATAATTTTGTTATATCATCATTTTACATCATCTCAATAGTTTTCTTATATCATAATTTTACACCATCTCAATTGGTTTCTTATTTCATCATTTTATACCTTCCAATAGTAGGGAATAGTCAAGGTAGTCTTCAGTTCAGAATCGCTTGTCGTGTTTCGAGCCAAACACCTTTAGTTTGAAAATTCAACTCCAATAGTTTTTTATTCTTCTATAGTTTTCATATATCATCATTTAACCTCATCCAAATAGTTTTATATATTGATCACCCCAATAGTTTTCTTATATCCTCATTTTACACCATCTGAATAGTTTTCTTATTACATCATTTTACACCTCCCAATAGTAGTGAATCAGTGAATATCCACGGTAGGCTTCAGTTCAGCTCCGGTTGTCGATTTTCCAGCCAAGTACCTTGGTTTGAAAAATCCAACTCCAATAGTTTTCATACAGCATCATTTTACATCATCTCAATATTTTTGTTGTATCATCAATTTACATCATCTAATAGTTTTGTTATATCATCATTTTACATCATCTCAGTGTATGGAATTGGTTGTGCATCGCTTATAAGATTTCAAGTCAAGTACATTTGGTCCGAAAACCCAACTCACTATAGGACCTTTCTCTTTTTAGTTCAATTTTAAAAAACTGTTGGTTACTTAAATACGAAATGAATCATATTTTTGTTTCTGTATTTTGCTAGAAGCCTTAACCTGCATCTATTTACTTATTATTATTTGGAGATGTTGCAGCCAGTTTGATTTATTGTGGCCGGTGGATACACGGTTTATTTGGTTCAGCGGAAAAGTCAATCAACCCACGGACGGCAAAGAAGTTGTTCAAATAGTGTACCCATAATGCAGTAAGAGATGATGGTAAAGCAGCGCTGTGAAGCACTTTATTGATGATCCTTGTAAAGGTCATTACCGGTTGTTGTGTGAAAAGAACGAGACAAGTTGTAGCAACATTCGCTTCTCCAGTAACGGTTTCATAATTTATTTCGTATTTATGTTCTGTGGTGGGTAATTCACTATAAATATTCTCCAACTATTATGCTTGTTATTATTTACCTTGTTGGTAAATAATAACAAGCATAAAATTAATTAAAAATTAATTAATGTAAATAATGTAATAAAATATATGTAATAGTATTTTATATTAATTAATGTAAAATACTAAATTTTTTTTAATTTTTTTAATTGTTTCTGCACTTTTTTTTTTAATTAATGTTATAACGTTATATAAAAAATATTTTTGTTTTTATACTTGTAATAAAATTAATTAAAAATTTATTTCGGATTTTCAAATTTATTCTTTTTGCTTGATTTTTCTTATTCTTGAAAAATGCATTTATTATTCATGGTTTATTGCAAAACCGGGGATATCTGGTGAATAGGCCATTAGATTATCAAACTAGTGACTGAAACACGAAAAGTGAAGTCCAAACAAAAACAAAGAGCAACAAAACGGGTGGACACAATAAATCTTTAGGTTGGAAAGACCGTTTGACTCTATCATGAAGTATACGAGCGCTATAGGTGCGCACATTGGAAGTCACAATTTTGGTAGCCCAGTGTAGTACAGTATAACAAGTTACCATGTGGTGCCATTTGAAAAACGTTGAATATGCTATTGCCGTTCTGGTGCCGAAAATGACAAAATAAGTGGCATTTAGAAACATTAACATGTTTTAACTCTCTCTCTCTCTCTATATATATATATATATATGTGTGTGTGTGTGTGTGTGTATAACATCTTCTTCATCAGTGGCGCAACAGTCCCATGGTGGGCAAGGGCCGTCTGCTACTTACAAATTTCAGGGCAGCTAATGGATATGTTTGTTTTTACAGACTAGGGTTGGCAACCTTACACACAATTCTCTACAGTCATATTACACCGGGACATACGGGTTAAAGTGGATTACGAACCGCTACAAATATCTACACCCATCTACAAACCTGTGGCGCCGAGCGCCAGAGCGCTAGTATATCAAGATACATTTATTAAATAATGCTATTAATATATACTATATACAGTTTCTCAGTTTTTTAAAGAACATTAAATTTCATTCTTGAATTATTTAATGCTGTGCTAAAAAGGAACATTGATAAAATCATCCATTTAATTTTTAAAAAAAAATTGTAAAAGAGGGGATTTAATTCGTTTTTACACCAAAAATTAATTACAGCTCATCACGGAAAAGAGGATCGTTTATCAGAAGCTCATGGTTTTGCTATTTCAGATTGGTTTTTATACGAGCTAAATGAGATCATAAAATTTTTTAAACTTGAGCAAAAAAAAAAAAATAAATAAATAAAAAAAAAAAAAATAAAAATAATAAACGAGCGTTCGATAATCGTCTTTCGCTGATCAGACTTGGAAATAAATGACCTTGATTTAAATTTCTCTCTACCGAAGACGTTTCTTAACAAAAGACAAAAATTTTCGTTGGAAGAGCAGTACATTGTAAATCAGTTGCGAATTTATATCATTTCCGGGAAATTTATTTTGATATTTCGATAATTTTAAAGTATTTCTATCATTCTGCACATTCATATAAATGTATATGATTTCCTCTATCATTGTTATTATATGTCCTTATCTATCATATATATGTGTCTTGATATATCATTTTTTTTGTTTTTATATTTATTTCTGTTATAGAGTTTTTAATTTATGATTTCTTTGATGTTTTTAAAATTGTATGACTGATATTTTTTTACTTGCTCTTGTAAGCATGTATGAGACTTTGTGATAATGGAGGATTTTTTCGTAATTTAGATTTGAATATCTATCAAATATCTATATATCTATTTATATAAAAAATATCTATCTATTTATATATTTATTTATCAAATATTTTTTATCTATATATTTATTTTTCAAATATCTATCTATTTATATAAAAAATATATATTTATACTAACGATTAGTGTATAATTCGGATTTACAATAAAGATCTGGTGCAGGATTTGTTGTAAATTAATTGCATTCATAAATTATCATTGTTCTCTAACGAACGTATTTACTGTTATCATTAAAGCATTATAAGGGTTATTTAGAAAACTTTGATACGCAAAAAAAAAAAACTCATGTTTAATCTGAAATATTTGTTAAAAAATATTTTTTTAAACAAAATAAAAATGTATTAATACTGAAAAAATATAAAATGCAGATTTTTACATTAAAACATTGTTTTTTAACTATAGTTCATTGTTACTTTTATTATTTTTTAACTATAGTTCATTTAGTTTTTTTCCAAATGCAGCTGGCAATATAGACCATGATCTTTTATGCCATAAGGGTTGCACAGACGTTACTCACTTTGCATTACCCAGGAAGCGCGTGTAACTTCAAGATAAGCCATGGATGTAAGGTAACAAGGCCCTCGCAACGCTCTAGGATCCCATTAGGACCGGGACCTACGGCTTAAAGTGGACACTACAAACACCCATGGCAACACCGGGATTGGAAGCCGATACCTGTGGTACCGAGCGCCAGATCTTGATTTTAACGTATAATATAAGTGGACGGTCAACCTTGCTGAATAGAGCCAACGGCCATACCATGCTGAATATACTGGTTCGAGTTAGATCACCGAAATCCAGCATCATTTGGCGTGGTCAGTACTTGGGTGGGTGACCACCTGGGAACACCGCGGGCCGTTGGGGACCTGAATGGCCGAGTGTCTAGCGCTCCGGCGCTCGGTGCCACAGATTTCGGGTTCAAATCCCGGCGGTGCCATGGATGTTTGTAGTGGTTCGGAATCCACTTCAAGCCGTAAGTCCCGGTCTCCTATGACTGTAAGAGCGTCACGGAGCCAAAGTCAGACTTCTACCTGCTCCATCACAACAGAAGCTGCTTCCTTCCCCTTCAATCATGAGTAAGTATGGGCTTGTGTGCTTGGCCAGCCAAGTGGGATAAGAAACAACAAAGCATAAGTCAAATAAAACCAAGGAATATTACCTATTCATTTTAAAGTGTAAAGTTTGTGTGTTGCTTTGAGAAAGGTTGAAAGGGATGCAATTTCAGATAAATTTATAGCAGTATATTGTATCATGCATATATTTAATAAAAAGAATCGAAAAATAAAATGTAGTATGAAGTGTATATAATTCTCTTCCTTCAACTTATCCCCTTCTTCGTCGTATGATGCAGCTTCATTCTTCTAAACTTGTTGATTAGAATTTAATTAAAAAGAATTTTTCATTCAAGGAAACCTTCTGATAATAAAAGTCTTGATTCTATCATATTTCCCAGAAATCATTGAGAATTATGATGGAATCAAGACTGGATAAATTCATAATTCATAATTCTTCGGAAATATATCATATCTTAAAGGACAAATTTTACTTTAGGTAGGACAGACATTTGGTACCACTAATTACCTCATTATAAATTATTTTATTTTGTTAGTACATTTAATCCTGTGTAAATATTGTTATGAAAAAAAGCGACTTAATGGCTATGAACTAAAGTCTTCTGCAATGAGTTTTTATAATGGATATGAAATATTATATTTTTAATTATCATTTAAGTAATCAGGATTTATCCATTAAAATATACATAATATCTATACGTTTAATAATCAAAATATGTACCCTTCAGATTAATTTAAAAATGCGATTTATATAAATAAATTACAGATTTAGAGTTATTATAATAAAACGAAAAAACCATTTGTTTTTTTAAACCATTTATATTTTTAATCACATATGACGTATTTGGAATGCTTTATTGTAACCTTCATTGCAGTTTAGGACTGAAAATCTGATTAATTGTATACTTAATACTAATGCTATGTGATTGATCAAAAGGGTAAATTAAGCGTCAAACTGCGAGTTTCTTACAGTGTCCATTTATTTCCCATTTCACTTCGAAATAAAAATTGTTTTAGTTTTTTACATACTTGCATACCTATAGTTTTAACAAGTGTATAATTTTCATTAATTAACGGTCAAGTGCCAAACTTTGAGAGGGTGTACATATTACCTGTAGCACCGAGTGAAAGAGTATTCATATATATATATATATATATATATATATATATATACTCTTATTAAATAACGATATTAATAAATACTATATAAGTTTTCTCAGTCTTTTAAATAATATAAATGAGGTGCTAAAAAATATCCCATCTTATTTTTTCAGAAATTAATTTGTAATTCTAATTCGTTTTCCCCAAAAAATTAATTATAGCTCATCACGGAAAAGGGGATCGTTTATCAGAGCTTAATGGCTTTGCTATCTCACATTGGATTTTATACGACCTAAATGAGATCATAAAAATTTTTAAATATCAACAAAAGAATGAGCGATCGATAATCCTCTTCCGCTGATCAGACTCGTAAATACTACTGTGTCCAAAAAGTAAGAACAAATTTAATTTTAAAACTCCGGGGTTATGGAATTTCAATTTTTTTTTCGCTTGATGGTACTGTCTTTGATATCTGCATGAAATTTGACGTCAAAATATTCATTAGCGTTTCAGTTACACTGACTTTGTGAGACGCTAAAACTGATTCCGGCGACTTTTGAATTGTCTGAATCAATTGAGCAAAGAATTTGCATTAAATTTTGTTAGCGAAAACGTCTCAAATGTTACAGAAAGTATTCGGTGAGCATTCCTATATTGGAAAGAAATGTTTAGAAGTGGTATAAACAGTTCAAAAAAGGCAGAGAACTCGTTGAAGACGAAGAGCCCTCTGGTCGAACCACAACCACAACCGACGAAGCTCACGTCCAAAAAATTAAAAATTTGGTGCTGTCAAATCGTCGATTTACAATTAGAGACATTACTGATGATGTTGGAATTTCAAAAGGATTGGTAAATTCCATTTTGGGCCTAAAACGCGTCAAATCTCGATTGGTAATGAAAACACTGAATGGGCCAGCTCACACTTCAATGATTCTTTGTGACTTTTTCGCCATAAAAGAAACTCATATCATTTCACAACCACCTTATTCACATTGTGCGACTTCTGGTTATTCCCTAAATTCAAAAGACACTCCCAGGAACACCATTTTGAGTCGATTCAACGTGAATCGCCGCGCACTTTGAAGGCTATTCCGTCCGACAACTTTTTAACATTGAGGGTTGGGAGAAAAAGTTGGCATAAGTGCATTGTGTCCGGAGGGGTTACTTTGAAGGTGATGAAATAAATTCGGAAGAACAAATAAAGAGTTTTGTAAAAAAAAAATAATTGGTCTTACTTTTCGGTCTCAGTAGTAAGTGACCTTAAATGACGACTTAAATGTGTCTCGCCCGAGACCGTGTTTTCCCAAATAAGACTAAGCAATTCGCAGAAATTGAGGAATACGTCCTCGGACAATAGGAGGCTCTTATTAATATAGATTGTTATCAAATGTAACTGTATCTTTGCTATAAATTTATTTGTATTTATTCTGGTATCACGGTCATTTTTTTTAAATTAAATTTATAAACCGGTATTGATAGTAAATATACTTACTGTAACTCTAACTTACTTTAAATGTGACATTTTTTTTAAATAATGAGATATTTTAACAATTGTTAATGATTACACATTAAAATACGAAAATTATATATTATTAATTATAGATATTAATGTAAAAATATCGAAATTATTAATGCATTTAAAAAGTTAAACATTATAAGTCATAGAAAATACTTCAAGATTTGAAAGAGAAATTTAGTTTAAATAGAAGAGGGATTATATTAAATAAATAACATTAAATAATATTTATTTTTATTTTGCATAATATAATTGTTCCAAATACAAATAAATAATTGAAAATCTTATAAAGTACCAATTAAAATTACAACCCTGTAAAAAATCAAAGACATTTAATATGTGCAGTTCATAGAAGGTTTAGCCTTACTAAGGGCAACCGATTTATGAGTTAACTAAGCAAGGAAACTGCACAATACATACATACTTTAAATGCAAATCACTCATATTGTATGAAAGTATGGTTGATTTCTGGTAAGAAGCGAGAATGCAAATATTCACTTGGTGAATGTTTATGCATATAATAATAATGCAAATATAAATAATATTAAAGAAAATATCCATTTCTCTGAATACCAGTGGATGATGGCGTGAACTTTTTTCCAGAACACGCGAATGTCTTGTTCAGAACATTTTTTTTTCTTTCTAATGCAGCTGGCAAACACTTAGACAGCTTGGTATTGGATGCCTTAAGGCAAGCGCTGCACAGACGTACTCACTTTGCATTACCCAGGAGGAGCGGAGTATTACGCGGAGTAACAATGCCCCCGCAACACTCTACGATCCTATTAGACCGGGACCTACAGTTTAAAGTGGATTCCGAACCACTACAGACATCCATGGCACCGCCAGGACTCGAACCCGAAACCTGTGGTACCGAGCGCTAGCCACTCGCCCATTCAGGCCCTTGTTCAGAACATTGAATGGATTAAAAGGAAATTGATTGCTAAGTGTTTTATTTTTTGGGTAGGATTTTGTTCTCTTAACATATCACAAAATATACCTGGCGGTCAAACAGAAAAAGTTAGAACTCCCACCTACTTCCCACACAAACTATGCATGTGCATGAATTGCATTCACTCCATGTAATGATTTCATAAAAGTCATTCTCATTAAATTATAATGATTTAGTGACGATTTAATTATATCTATTAACTGAATTAATATAAATTCGATTTTATACGAAAACTGAGATAATTATATTCTATTATTTAACTGCTTTCAAATAGTGAATGCTTTTGCAGGAATCATTTTAACATTTTTGAAAATTAATCGGAAATTATTTAGCTGATTTATCTTCATACAAGGTTTGTTATAGTTGGTCATACACTTTACTCTCAATTGTACAAAACAATTTTGAAATACAATTCAATTGCATCTTCAATAAGTAGGGCTGCTGGGTTCATACTCCCTTTCCTGAACTTACTGGAAGAATATTATGACTTAATGGTTATTCTTGTCCCCAGCAAATTCACCAAACATGGCTGCCCTTATTCAAAAATCTAAAGCACAAATTCTGAGGCTTTCGCTACGGATCTTACACCAGCACATGATATGTCGTCAACGATAATGCGACAATCAATGTATTAACGGCCAATCAGGCTTTTGCACGGGAAGAGCTGCTTGGCAACATTTTCTCTCTTTTTTAATCTTCAAAGTAAATTAGGTGCTAGTATCAGTGTGGAATAAAATTAGAAACTACGCAATCAATTTAAAATAATTTCTTTATGCTGTATATTTGTTAGTGATAAAATTTCATAAAAAATTAATGCATTTTATCACTTAATTTTTCATTATTTTGTTTCATTTTTACACATCACGCGCTTGCAGGCATTCAAAATATTCTACAAGAAACAGAGTAAATATTACTTAGTAATCAATATGATGCCCTTAATCATATTTTATTATCACTATTAAAATAAATTCATAACAAAAAGCATGTCGCCTTCTATAAAAAACACTTTTAATTGTGAAATCAATAATATCAACACACCCTCTTGCGATCCGGCAGCGAAATTGTTACAAAATTTCAAATAGTATTAGTAAATGACACGAGATGTAATCTTTAGGGAAAATAGAGCGAATTATTTTCCATTCATTTATTATTAAACTAATTTCTTAAATAAGTTATCTGGATCCAAGGCTTTAAAAAAAGTTAGAAGAATCTTAATAATTTCATTAATAAATTACCTCTACACATATTGAACATAAAACTATCGTAAAGGAGGAAAAAGAATTAAACCTACAGAAGTTTCAAAAAGCTATAAATGTCCAAATACTTTGGACATCCCAGAAAAATTCCCTTAGCGAAATAGAAAATATTATAAAACGAATAGAAAACTATTAGCAGAGCAAACGTGACTTCAATTCAACCCAACAACACCTCGTTCTCCGGACTGCAGGGAGAATGACAGGGAGACTCAAAGAAAGATTGAAAATTCTTAAGTCCATAAAGCTTTAAGACTTCACCTCGCCATTTCTCAAAGCCTAAGAAAAGAAGTCCGGGCACTTTGTGTCAACTCTGCAGCCCTAATCCTCTCCGTTCTTTGGAGGTGTTTTTGAGTTTTTCAGAGAATTTCTCATTTCGTTCTTCATCAGAGTTCGAGGAAATGGACATTCGCACAAAAGAAATGGTTTGCACAGAATGAATTTTACAATAACACATATGTGAAAAGAAATAATCCTGAAATATCTTTCGGATAATTTCTTCAGTTTGAGAAGTGAAGCACAAAATAAAATTGGTTTATAAGATTTACAAGATAAGTTTTTGCATCGGAAAAATCAACTTGAAAAAATCAATCAATTAGTTGACAACGATCAAATTATTCTAAAAATAATTTTATTTGAATTGAGGGATGAGGATGAATTAGTGTTTCGTGTGGTTGTCATAATTAACAATAAGGGTTGGTGCTTTTATTAAAATAGGCTATGGATGCGTTGTACAACTGTCAGTCCATGTTGCAAGTTTAATTATTGAATTTAGATGAAAAACTACGTAATATTTTTAATATTAAAAAAAAAAAACTATGTTGGTTTATTTATCTTTGAAAGTTTCAATTCGAATAAACAAATTAAGCTCTAATTTAGTTTAAGTACAAAATGTCCTTCCTTAATAAACAATATTATTTGTTTTGTTTCCAGAAAACAAAATAAATTTTCTCACTTTTCAAATAAAATAAAACCCTTTTTGAAAAATATGAATAATGCAATTATTCATTATAAAAACATTTATCTTTCTTCTAGAATATACAAAATTAATCCATGAGCATCAACTTTCTTCTAGATTGTACAAAATTATTCCATGAGCATCATCTTCTAAATTATACAAAATTAATCCATCAGCATCCATTAATCCACACTTAATTTTTAAATTTCTGTTCAGCAAGTTATTTCCATTAATTTTACAGCACACAAATCAAAACAACACGGTAAGGACCATTAATATAAATACCTCTTAAAAATATATTATTATAGGTATAAAATTAAAAAATTGAATTCATTATTTTTAAAATTAATCAATATTATCGAATTCATTACTCATTATTGTATTCATTATTCATTATTTTAAAAATTTATTATTATAGGTATAAAAAGATCGAATTCATTATTGTTGAATCAAAATAATTTTTATCAAATGATATTAGCATTACGAACTATTCATTTTTTGATTAACTTGAAGAACATGTTTCAATTAAGGAAATCTACAAGCTTGTCTGTTTTTTCAGTTAAAAGGCAGCAATACATTCGCAAAAAGTATTGGCTAGAAAAACCAAAAAACTACCTAAGAGTTAGCTGAAGGCGAAAACAAATGGCGTCCAACAAAGAGTGCCATCTCCAGCAAACCTGAGAAATAAATGATTTCGTTTTCTTCATTTTGGCCATTTATTTACACTTCGCAGAAATGGGCGTTTCAGAAAGGGTGGAAGGAAGAGTTATGTTTGATTTCTGTAAATAAAGAGACGATAGAGAACGCCAAATCACTGCGTATTGATTGGAATTGGTATAAAAGGTGAAAATATTTTCTGCGTTATCTCTGAAATTTGATCAATTTGTTTCAGTTAGCCTGTTCACTTTTGAAAAGAGGTGTATTTTATCAAGGCTTTTGTGTGTACAACTCTTTGTCACATTGTATACTTGATACTATTCATATTTTCAAAAATTTATATCATTTACGAGGAATAGTTTTTGATATTTTTTCAGTTTTAAAGAATTTTTTTATTATTATATACACTTTATTTGCTGTAGGTCCGATCTAATATATTTATCTATAACGTAGCTGTAGTGAATATACAAAAATGTTTAATAACGATATAAAGATTATATTTACTATATTTTTCGTTTTGTACTTTTTTTTAGTACGTCACTGTTTTACATTGTTTGCTATATAAAATTATATATTTTAGTGTTGTAGGTTGTTTAGCTCTGCATTGTAACTGGGTGGGGCTGGGTTCAGACTTGAGACATAGGTTTGAGAACACACACCTTTATTTACACGCGTACAAACGCGACACACGTTACAATATTCATAATAGATTCATAAAAGGATACAATACACTATAGATTCTTGGCAGAAATCCACTTCTAAGCCGAAATAAAGATACACAGGTTTGCGCGGGATACGCAGAATATACTATCTCTCTTGGTGAGAGACTGTAGAACAACTTATGCACAATGTTTTTTAAAATGTATTTTTTTCTAGAGATGAGACATTACAAACTAAACGTTTTTTAACAGAATCGCGTGAATGCTCTGTACTAAGCGTTTCTTAGCGGCAGCGACTGCTGCACTGTACTTCCTCTCGGGTGAGAATCTCGAGACCTACTGATCATTTCTCCTCAATTATCAATGTCGCAGGAGGCCTACTTGCTGTGCGTTAGGAGGACGCATGGTTAATATATATATATATTCTTCGAATATTATATATTATACATACAACATACACTTAGATATACTTTCGAATGATTTTTGTTAATATCATACAAATAAGTAATATTACACATTACGTTATGGTACCTTGAATTCAAATCGTGTATTGCTAAATTCCATTAGGGCAAAAAATACCGTATTGTTACCATATATTTATGCCGTACTTTTTTGTATACACCGAGAGTAAAATATTTGTCAAAACATAAAACAGTAATTGTAATTGTACGGCAATTTTGGAGAAACACGAAAATATAACTTTTTAAAAAGAAAAGAAATGTAATTTCTTCGTATCTACATTTTTATGCAATTAGAAATATTATGCTAATAAAATGATTTGAAAAACTATTATTTATATATATATATAATAGCTTTTCAAATCATTTTATTAGCATAATATTTCTAATTTGCATATTATAAAGAAATAAACCAAATTTTAAATTATTAATATTTAAAATCAATATAAAATTTCGTTGACAGATATTTACCTGAAGACAAAATACTTTAGGCAGTCATTCAGAATGTCTGAAAGGGATACTAGTTCCAAAGAAAATGAATTGTGATACTCAAAATAAAGAGGAAAATGTTTTCGAGATTTTCTCAAACTTTTGGATTCTGAATTTCCTGCTAGGGCTGTTTCATTGATTTAAAATAAAATATCTTTAGCAACAATGAATAGTTTAATAGTTTAATTAATAATAGTTTTCAATAATGAGTAGTTTAGTAATATAAAAATTATTAAAATTTAGATTAAACATTCATTAAACAATGTATGCTAATCTAACTGAACTATTTAATAAGATTATAAACTAATTTATTAACTGTATTAAGCCATTTATGCTACGATACAAATTATCTATTGTTCACATTAACTTGTATAAAATCCTTGTAAACATATGAACATCATACATGAATAAGTTCATGACAATAATTTGTAATTTTGGAAAAAAAATATTATTCAACAATGAATGAAAAGGTCTTTTTCCTTAAACTATGTTAATAATATTATATACTATTAAATTAATAAATGTTGTTGTTATGACTAATCCTCAATGTCCTACAGTGCGGGACGGACATCCCATGAGTGATCTATTCATGGGATGTCCGCCATGATCAACTTTCAAATGATAATGTATTTCTATTACTTTAGGAGATTTTCTCTGAAAATTCACGAATTGTATTGACGGGTAAAAACTAAATCTAAATAATTAGATTGTTTAAAATCATTTATCACTGTTTACATTCGCAAGACTACTGATTTTTGCAATTTTCAATATGTTAAAAGTATGGCTTGAACATAATACTTAAAAATTTATTCAAATTAAACAAATGTAAACATGCTTCATTACTTATCTCAGTAATTTAGTATAACATTGTTGAATTATAACAAATAAAATTTAAACAATAAAAATAATTATTTTTAATAGTTTTAGTGAATAGTAAATTTTTATGTATGATAATTATATTAATGATATACAATAGTAAGCATTTGTAAATTGTATATATTTAAATAACTGCATAACTTAAATTCAAAACCACACTTTAAAAATGTAATAAATAAGTTTCAAAAAATTTATAAATGTTTTTTTTTTGTCATTTTATCTTTTATAATTTTTAATACAGCCATGATTTACTTTGAAGTACTGTAAATACAAAACCTATTTAAGCATGCTTATTAGCCTTTATCCGTCAGAAATATATTTTAAATATAAAAATACCCACTGGAAATGATCATTTCAAAACATAATTACGAGAAGAGTGACTACAAAGCAAATTTTACAATTGAAAGTAATGGTTCTTTATTATTGTATGCATTTTCAGCTTTGGAGTTTTGAATTGAACAATATTATCAAAGGATGTAGAGATGGGTTTTTTTAAAAATCTCATTGTGTACCCTTTTAAATAAATGTTTCCGAAATATGTACAATCAAACAGTATGATTAAATAATAACAATGCACTTTGTGTAGTAGATTTTCTCTTTTTAATAACAATCTTTTTTAGTTATTTTCACCTTTGCAGTTTCATCTATTATATTAGGATGCATTTTTAAATTGGCGATTTCCTTTAGAAAATCTTACTAGACATGTCAGACAAGCTATAGCTAAAGTTTATCATATTCAAAATTTGAAAAAAAATATAATATAACTGATTTAAAATCTACTTAGAGTAGCTCTGCTTGCTCTGTGATATTTTTTTTTTTTTTTTGCGCACTAGTATTGCAGGAACTCTAACGTAACTTTTAAAATTTATTCTGTTTAAGAATATTTCACACAGTACTATAGTAGAAAGCAATTCATTTGAAAAATTTTAAAGACTTATTAATCAACTAGACTAAAATAATCAATATTCCAACAATCTATGACGCGTTAAAAATTGAATTTGACCTACACCAAAAGAAAATATAATTAGAAATAAAGAAATATTATTTTGAATAAATTAATCTCACATTCTTTACAATATTTTTCTCTATACTTGATAATGTTTTGATGTAAAAGTTCTATTACTTAAATACAAAAAAATGTCTGCATTTTGGCGCCCATTGATTGCAATTGTACAATTCCAATCAATAGGCATCTATTATATTAGGGTGAAATTTTAAATTGGTGATTTTCTTTTGAAAAGCTTTCCAGACATGTTTTAAACTTTAGCTAAAGTTTACCATATTCAAAATTTGAAAAAATATAATATAACAGATTTAGAGTCCACTTAGAGTAAACGTTTTCTGTGATTTTTTTTATTTTTTAGTTCTAGTATTGCCAGAACTTTAATTAATTTTTTAAAATTTATTCTGTTTACAAATATTTTACACGGTAATGTAGTAAAAAGTAATTCATTTAAAAATAAACTTAATACTTAATGAACTTAATGTCATTAATCAATATGCAGCAATTTGTGAAACAGACATGTGTTAAAAAATTGAATTTGGCTTAAGAGAAAAAATATATATATAGTTATAGATAAAGAACCTTATTTTGCGTCAACAAATCTCTCATTCTTTATAATATTTTTCTCTGTGATTAATAACTATTTGATGTAAAAAATTTATTACTTTAATACAAAAAAATTGCTGTATTTTGACATTAATTAATTGTATTGGTACAATTGCAATAAAACTTTTATAAGGCATATTTTCATTAAAAACAAATATTTACGATTGTTGTCAGAAAAAAATATTTTTGTAATATTTAATTTTTAAGAGACAGAGGCATTTAGTTTACTTAAAAACTAAAACTTTGAAAAGAAATTAATGCAAAATGAAATTTGCCGTTCTGATTTTGAATAATGGAAAGAAAACAAATCAATCACGGATCATCGATTGAAAACACAAAATTTTTTCTCAGAAGTTGCAAGTATACTTAAAGAAATGAAAAATATTGAAATCACTACAGCATTTTTAGATTTCAACCCCTCAAAAATGAATGTCGTGTAAATATTGAATTGTGTTGTTGTTGCTTATCCCCTTGATTTAGAATCTTAAACCAAGTCCAGTAGATCATGCTGCATCAATAGATCGTAAACTGTCCTCCCCTCATTCAACAGTTGCCTCACAGAGGACCAATACAATCTATGAGATGAGAGGGAGACGCGATGGTCGAACAATGACAAAGGGCATATGTCTTCTCGTCTCCATTGAAGGTCAAACTCTTAATGTGGACAGTCCTTAGTCTAGCTAAAGCCGTTTGAGCAGGTCTAGGACAGGAGCACTGCATGGACATACCAGGATATTTAGCGGCGTACCATGCATGAATTGGTGGCGGCCTCCAAGAGGTATTCACTCTGGCTAAAATCATGGAATGAACCTCTGAAGCTAACAGATTGGAAGAAGAAGCTTTGGGAAGTTCGCAACCTTCCGTAGCGAATATTAAATTGTTGTCTTTAGTAACATCTCTCTACAGTTTTTAAAAAAAATAAACTTTACGCAAGTAACTTTCGAAAATCTAAAAACATTTTACAGCAACTAAATTCCAGTTTTTAAAGTATATCTTAGTGACAAAATAAAGAACTGCATTTTTCGATAAAAGAAATAATCTGAAGGAATATCTATAAAAATGACAAGTATTCAAAATAATATTTAGGATTGTCGATTCTTCTGTTTGAAATTATTAATCGGATTTGATTTGGGTCTTGCTTTAATTTAACATTCTCACTTATAAAATATGTATATCTTGAAAATAATTATTTATTTTATTTTTTTTTTTATTATTTTGCTAATTATTCTGTAACATTTATTTTCATTTCAATAAGAAATTTTAATTGTATTAATTAGCATCTTATTTAAAAAAACAACAATTATGCTAATTAATTTTTTTTTTTAAAAAATTATTCACTAAAGTAAATATGCTTTAAAAAGTTGAATAAATCGTTATAAAACCCTTTTTGTGTGTGTGGAGTAAATTAAGCCCCAAAGCAATGTCGAATTTTTTTACATTAGTTGAATTGTATTTTCAACATTATCAAACATAACCCTAAACTGTTTTATTTATTTTTTACAAATTTTTAAAAAAAAATGGTTTTTAATAATTTCTAACATTTGGTGACGCATTTGCTTTGAATCAATTACATTCACAAATTATCTTCCACAAATGTATTACTCCACAAAACTGTTCTCCTAGAAATTTATTTATTTTGTCAATTAATGCAATAAAAATGTTCTTCAGAAAACTTTGACATACAAAAAGAAAAAAATTGAAATATTTGTTATCTGAATCTGAAATATTGGTTCAAAAAAAATTTTTTTTTCTTTTAAGAAACAAAAATGTGTAATTACTGAAAAATGTTGTGTAAAAAGGCTGATTTATGCATTAAAACATAAGTTTACTTTTGAACAATAGTTAAAAAAAAAAAGAAATAAGTTATTCGTTGTAGACGGAATAAATTTGAATTATAACAAATAATATAAGACAAATAAAAGCAAGTAATATTTATTACTTATTCTAAATTTCATTTAAAACGTGAAATATGTGGTGCTTTGAGAAAGGATAAAAGGGATGCTATTTCATATCATATAAAAGTATATTATATGAAATTTATAAAAGTATATTTCATCTTGCATTTTTTAAATAAAATAATCAAAAAATAAATCTGGTATGAAGTATATCTAATTCAACTTATCGCCTTTTTCATCATATGATGTTTCAGCATGCTTCTAAATTTACTGATTAGAATTTAATTAAAAATAATTTTTCATTCGAAGAAAATTTTTGATAATAATGATCGTTACGAAAAAAAAAATTTAAAAGGCCATGAGCTGAAATCTCCTGTAGTTAATTTTTATATTGGCTGTGAAATGTTTTAATTTTAATAATTATTCGATAATCAGGATATATAGATTAAAATATTTACACATTCAAACATCAAAATACGTAAATCTTCAGTTTAATTTAAAATACAATTTATATAAATTAATTACAGATTTAGAATCATTATAATAAAACAAAAAAATTTTTATTAAAAATTATTTTTTTTTAAATTTTATTAAACTTTATTTTTTATTAAAAAGTGTTTTATCTTCTGCAGCTACTTTACTGCATTTTCTAACATAAAAGGGCAGTTTTTCATTTAAATGTAATAAATCCTATATGAGGTTGTTAGAACCGACATAGAAATGATGCCGTTAGTCTGCGTGTACTCGTAGGACGGTCAAATAATTTAACATTAATAAGAAACAATTAAAATAAATACGAAAATTAATACTAAAACAAACAACTAATTTACTTTTACTTTTATGAATACTAATATATACAATTACACTTATATTTAGGGTTTTACAGGATTTTAAATTGGCACTTAAAACAGAATTAATAAAAAATGTTTATAGAGAAATAATCATAATATTACGCATACCTCAAACGAAATGTTCCCATCTATGTGTAGACAGTGATTTACCAGTAGCGTCGAAAACCGATCTCTGAAGGGGCTCGCAGCAAATATATAGATGGATATGGATATAGATTATCCATGTAGTCATTCTCGCAGCAAAAAATTTGTGAACCAGGCTCACGCATTCTTCCAGATTGTACTCTCTCTCCTTTCTCTCTCAACGGAGTCTTCCTTTCTCCCGCAAAACTCAAAAGGGGTCTTTTATCACCCCCACCAAAACCGACCGGTTTTCTTTTGGACCTCACCGTTTGAACGGGAGGTGGCTTTATCTACCATTCCTGGATTCATACAAAAAAAAAAAAAGGAAATACACCCTGTCCACACACAATAGGTTAATTACAAGTTACAACAGAGGTATTTGGAATACTTTGTTGTAAATGCCATTGTTGTTTTGGCATGAAAATCTGATTAACTGTTTATCCGGGGTTGTGTGATCGTCAGTGGATAATGCTATGTGAATGATCAGGAAGAGAAATTAAGTATGAAACAGCAAATTTATTATT
This sequence comes from Caerostris darwini, assembly GCA_021605075.1. Classification (NCBI taxonomy): domain Eukaryota; kingdom Metazoa; phylum Arthropoda; class Arachnida; order Araneae; family Araneidae; genus Caerostris; species Caerostris darwini. The sequence goes on from BPLQ01006535.1 coordinate 93,604, forward strand.
GCATCACTTATTTCCTATTTTTTCCCAGATAAAAATTATTATAGTTTTTGCATTCTTACTTATTTACAGCTTTAATTGTGCATGTGTACAGTTTTTAATGTTTAAAAGTCACAGTACAAATTTTAAGGGTTGGTATAGCTTACGAAAACATACATTTTCTGTAAAGAATGTATGGTTGAAAGTGATGCATTGAGGCTCGTGTCACTACGACTATCATGTTTCTTTCTATCGGTGGTTCTATTTTTCTTATTAGCCGCAGCTTTCTAGTGGTTCAAGAAGTATTGATCAATCCATACAAACATTTATGGAATCTTCATTTATTTACAAGCAATATTTACAAAGATATACAGGGTTGATGGCAACATCTCAAAGACAAAAGCTAAACTGGAAGAAAAATGTTCTTTTTAGAATAAAACAACTCGTTTCCACAGCAACAGCTGGTCTCCACGGCAACAGCCCGTTTCCACAGCAACCAACAGCTCGTTTCCACGGCAACAGCGCAATTCTGAATCGGTTCCAAACGATTTCTATAAAACTACCACGTGACGATGCGTGGCGGGAACTAAAGCATAAGAATTCCAACAGTAACTCTAATTTGGTAACTTCACATTTTATCTTTACTCCGTGTTTCCAAATGTCGCTTCATTTAGACTCCAGCTAACTCTTTTGAGGTTATTTGACTACCCATTGCTGCCACAAAAGCTCTGGTATATTTGGAATAGTTAACCAATCACTCCTTTGAATGCTACCAAATATGTATCTGTTAGTAGTCATAATTTGAACATCTATTGTAAACATTGAATCAAAGAAGCAATTTGAAAATGTTGTTGTAAGCAAACAATAATTTTCTTTTTAAATTTTTGTATTCGAGCTGTTGGAATTCTTATGCTTTAGTTCGTGCCACGCAGCGTCACTTGTTAGTTTTATAGAAATCGTTTGGAACCGATTCAGAATTGCGCTGTTGCCGTGGAAACGGGCTGTTGCCGTGGAGACCAGCTGTCGCTGTGGAAACGAGTTATTTTATTCTAAAAAGAACATTTGCCTTCCAGTTTAGCTTTTGCCTTCGAATTGTTATCATCAACCCTGTATATCTTTGTAAATATTGCTTGTAAATAAATGAAGATTCCATAAATGTTTGAATGGATTGATCAATACTTCTCGAACCATTAGAAAGCTGCGGCTAACCAGAAAACTGAACTGCCGAAAGAAAGAAACAACGATAGTCGTAGTGACAGTTACCAACCAGAGGACTTGAAACACATCACGTGATCGGTATCACTTGCTGCTTTATGGTTGGCTGTTGCAAGATATTTGTTTGACAGTGCCTTCCTTTCTCATTGAGTCGCTTAATATTCTACATTCCTATACAAAAAATATTTAAGTAAGCTTTAATTCACCTCAAAGTTTGTCCAGCGACCGTTAAATCACCTACATAATAGCAAATATGAGCGGTTGCAAACAAATAAGGCAAACAATTTCTGACTACCTTAAAGTCAGTAACTACCTTAAATTTATATTTCCAGACATACTTTAAAAGATGACAGAGCAGTTTTGCACTACTTAAAACAGAATATTTTTAAAAAAATTAGCATTTTGTTAATCTGAATATCAGCTAACATTTTTTCTTCCTTTTTTTATGCAGAAAAGAATAATTATTAAATCAAAATTTGGAAAATATGACAATATAACACGCTTTGGAAGAATAGTACGATAAGCAGATGGAAACATATGATTAGGATTTAAGAATATCAAGGTAATTACATAATTCAGATAAAATTTTCCTAAGTAAAAGCATATAAAAATAATGAAATGGTAATGACATTTTCAAAATTTTGAGTATTTTCTCTGTGGCTGTTAAATACACATAATAACATAATTGTAGCAGAAAACTCATTTTATTTTCAATACTTAGCAGTTAAAGAGCAAAAATATATTTGTTTGTATACAAAAATATCTAAGTAATAAAGTTTTCCCTATGACAATTTAATCGCATATATAGCAGTAAATTTGAACTGTTGCAAACGATTGGGAAAAACAGTTCCAGACATAACTTAAAATAAATGCAAAAAATGACTCAGCACTACTTAAAAAAAAATTAAAAATAATGTTTCTATAAACTGCTTGTCATCTAACATATTTTTCCTCTTTTTACGCGCAAAGAAAATATTAAATCATAATTTGTTGTTGTTGTTGTTTCTTATCCCACTTGGCTGGCCAAGCCCATATGGACTCATGATTGAAGGGGAAGGAAGCAGCTTCTGTTGTGATGGAGCACCCGTAGGTAGAAGCCTGACTTTTGCTCCGTGACGCTCTTACAGTCATAGAAGACCGGGACCTACGGCTTAAAGTGGATTCCGAACCACTACAAACATCCATGCCCCCGCCGGATTCGAACCCGAAAACCTGTGGCACCGAGCGCCAGAGCGCTAGACACTCGGCCATTCAGGTCCCAAATTTGCCAACGGCACGCAGTGTTCCCAGGTGGTCACCCACCCAAGTACTGACCGCGCCCAATGATGCTTAACTTCGGTGATCTAACGAGAACCGGTATATTCAGCATGGTACGGCCGTTGGCTTCATAATTTGTAAAATAGGATAATACTGTAATACACTTTGAAAGTAAAGTAATAAATCTAGGGGAAAATATATTATTAAGATGTTGTTCTTCTAATGCAGCTGGCAGATAGACCGTGATCTTTCACCATAAGGGCTGCACTGATGTTACTCACTTTGCATTACCCAGGGGGCGCGTGTAACTTGATGGTAAGCCACGGACGCGGAGTAACAATGCCCCCGCAGCGCTCTACGATCCTATTAGGACCGGGACCTACAGCTTAAAGTGGATTCCGAACCACTACAAACACCCATGGCAAAGCCGGGATTCGAACCCGATACCTGTGGTACCGAACGCCAGAGCGCTAGCCATTCGGCCATCAGGCCCTATTAAGATTTAAAAATATAAAAATAATTATATAATCCAGATCATATTTTCCTAAATAACAGTGTAAAATATTATTGAAATTGGACTGACAATTTTGATTATTTTATCTATGGATCTTAAATACATACAATATTTTGCAGCAGAAAACTCTTTTTATTTTCAAAAACCAGCAGTAAACTAGCAAAAAAATATTTACTGTATATAAAAATTTATATATTTTATAGCAATGAGAACGACTATAAATAAAGGAAAATATTACTGTTTACATTTGTAAACTGATATCAATTCAGTAAAGAAGTAATCTATTTTATTCCAACAATCTAAATGTTGCCTTTTTCCACCACGAAATTATGAGTGCTGTAGCAACGGCCACATCAAACAATTTGTTGGCTGCAAACTAATTATCTTGTCACGCAAAACGTGATGTACTTCTCTTTCATTGTATTTTATTCTCATGTGTTTATTTATCTCTTTAGTACATTGACATCTCCCGGGAAGTACATCGCTTCCACTCAAAGCTGCTGAAATTCTTCAAGAACAAACATTTTCTACGAAATTACTGATTATTTATTCTTACTTTTTTATAAAATGATTAATTTTGTTAGAATGAAAAATAGACCGAATTAAATACGTCCTTTCTACGGTTAATTAGGCAATAAGTAACAAATACTGCATCCAGTTGTGGAATTCGAAAAGAAACAAAAGTGAGGGAAAAGAATTTTCAAAAGCACTTATTTCATTCTCTTTAATTTATTCACTCCAAGGAATTTTATTCATTTTCTTAAGCTTTTTGGAGACTTATAAATTTCATGGCGTTAAGACTACAATTTAGTTAAGCAATTTCGTTTTTTTTTCTTTCAAAGAATTTCATGGATTTTTCAAATTCTTTAACAGTCTTTGTTCTCTTGGAAGTATACAAATTTTTATCAGGTTTTTAAATCGGAATGGAAATGCTGCAATTGACTTATATTAAATGAACTCTAGAGTTAATTAAGAAATTTTTGATATCCTATGATAAGTTTTAGGAATTAATTACTTCAAGACACAATTCAATTGATGTAATCTAAATAAAATCTGTAACATCATTTTATCAACGTCTCTGTACTGTATATCACATCACATTTTTAGTTCCGTTAAATATTATCCTCATAAAATAGTTTGCAATAAAATTGTCTTCGAAATTCTCAAAATATTTAATTATATTAATTTAGCCAAAACGATATTTAAGTAAATGAGTTATATTTAATTAGATAAATTGATTTATTGTTATATTGACAAACTGATAAATTGATTATTGTTTGTAATTAATAAAAAATTTATATAAGAAATAAAGATTTCGTTAGGAAAGTGGAGCAATAACATTTTATTGCCCTAGGAATTAATTGAAAACCTTCTTAATATACTTTTTAAGCAAGCTTTTAATCGTTACTTTTAACTAATTTCTTGGGGAAAATGAATGCAATTTCTTTTCAGTTCAAATAGTTTAGATTTTTATTCTCTGTTTCCGCTTTATTTATTCAGAATTTTTTTTTTTTTGTTGAAAAAAAAGAAAAATGCAAATAAAATATGTATAGAAAACTAAATTTAGTTGACTAAATTTGCTCGGTTTTTCTTCCTAATTTGGTTAAACATTTAATAAATAAAATAATTTCACCTTTATGTTTATATTTCAATCGATTTAATATGAGTTCCAAAACAAGTTATTCGATTAAACTCCTATCTTCTGATTTATAAGAACGCACATAAATTTACGTAGCTCATATATTAATCTTCAAAATATAATGCCTTTGAGCGAATTAAAATAAATATATAGAAGGAAGGAATTTTAAAATAGCATGTTATTGCTTTTTATTATTATATTACAAAATAGTGTAACATAGTTCATTGATTTGTTAAATGAGAAGTATTTTTCTCGAGTTAATTTTAAGGAAATTAATTTATTTGTTTCATGCACTAATACATCTGCGTAAATTACATATTTAAAACCATATTCATGTATATAATTATTTTACCGAGGCTATTTATTAACCATAGACATTTCTTAAGAACGTGAAAGAATGGCTTTGGTGTTACATCAAAATTCGTAACTTAAATGAACAAAACTTGAGAACACATTTTGCAACCGCAACTTATTTTAAACTCCAAGCTGAATATTTAGAGGCGTTCCCACCCTTCTTACTTCTTCCTAAAGTCACAAAAAATATTCCAGCCTACAGATTTACATTGCCCATCCTCAGGTATATCGTTTGTCAGGTTTCAGGCCATCACCAGTGGTTTGAGAAACCAAACATGATAGTTTTCCTATTGGTGATTTCTTCATTTTATAGCATTTGCTTGCAACCTCAAAATAGGAGGTGATCGGATTCGGTTCGGCATCTCTTGTCGAATTCACCTCCTATAGATTTCTGATATCATCATTTTGCATTCATCCCAATAGTTTTATTGTGCCTTCAGCTTACATCATTGCAATAATTTTCTTATACCGTCATCTTACAACATCACAATAGTTTTCTTATATCATCATTTTACATCATCCCAGTTATTTTCATATATCATCATTTTATAGCATCCCAATAGTTTTTTTATATAACCATCTTACATAACCCCAAATTCTTCATATGCTATCAGTTTACATCATCGCAATAATTTTCGTATACTGTCACTTTACAACATCCCAATAGTTTTCTTACATAAACGTTTTACATTCATCCCAATAGTTTTCTTATGCCATCAGTTACCACCATGGCAATAATTTTTTAAACCGTCATTTTACAACACCCAATTATTTTCTTATGCTATTCTTTTACATCATCCCAATAATTTTCGTATACCGTCATTTTTCATCATCCCAATAGTTTTTTTTATATCATCATTTTACATCTTTCCAATAATTTACTCCAATAGTATCAGATAGTTATAGAAGCCATTGGTTCTGCATCGCTTGTCGTGTTTCGAATCAAGAACCTTTGGTCCAAAAACGCAACTCGCTATAGGCTCTTTCTCTTTGTAGTCCAATTTTAAAAACAAACTATTAATTACTGATAAATTAAATATATCATATTTTTGTTTCTGCATTTCGCGAGAAGCCTTAAACTTCCATCTATCTCCTTAACATTATTTGGGGTTGTTGGAGCCATTTTGATTTATTATGGCCGGTGGATGGATTTATTATGGCCACTGTTTATTTGGCTTAGCGGAAAAGTGCATCAGCCCACGGACGGCAAAGAAGTTGTTCAAATAGTGTACACATAATGCAGTAAGAGATGATGGTAAAGCAGCGCTGTGAAGCACTTTATGGGTGAGTCGTGTAAAGGTCATTATTGTTTGTTCTGTGAACAAAACGAGATAACTTGTAGCATCATTTGCTTCTCCAGTATTGGTTTAATAATTTATTTCGTATGTATGTCTGTGTTGAGTAATTCGCTATAAATATTAGCCGACTCTTATTTTTTTTTTTAATTTTGTTATTAGTTTCCTTGTTGGCTTTTGTTAATCCGAAATAATTTATTATTTTTTTTAATAACTTGGTATTTTGAAATTCCTTCCTTATATTAAATTTAAAATTATTTATTATAATTTGTGCAAAGCTTAAATGTTGAAGTTTATTTCTTGCTTACTTACATGGATGTCTGGTTCGTATAAATTACATCGTATGAATTGAATCGAATAACTTGTATTAGAAATTGTATGAAATAGATTGAATCCTAAATACTCCAAATGCTTTGTTTCGTAAATTTTTAATCAAATTTGAAGAAAACACTGCAAACTTATTTAACTAAATGTTATTCTCTTTATTTCATTTGCACTTATCTTACATTTTTTTTCTACAAGAAAAAAAAATCAGACAAACAAGAGCAAAATCCAAATAATAAGTTAAACTATTCGAACTGAATAAGTAAGCATCTAATTCACTTTTAAACTTATTCATTTTTTTCACTGAAAATTTCTTCAATTGCCTCAACAAATTAGTAAAAAGTAAAGATTAAAAGATTATTTAACATCTGATAATAAAAAGGTTTTCAATTTATTTTCTAGAACAATAAAAATATTTTATTGTTCCACTTTCCTAAACAATCATTAATTTAAAAAGAATATTTTTTTATATAAAACAATAAATTAATTTATCTACATAAATGTAGCTCATTTACTTAAATAACGCTATGGCTAAATTAATATAATTCAATATCTTGTGAACTTTTTAGTCAATTTTATTGCAAACTATTTTATTCGGATAATCTTTAATGGAACCAAAAATGTGATGTGGTATACACTACAGAAACCGTGATAAAATGGTGATACAGATTTCATTTAGATTGCACAAATTGAATTGTATTCAAATAATTAATTCCTATAAACCGGAAAGTATTTTAATTAAATCTAAAATTAATTTCATATAAGTTAATTGGAACATCTCCATTTCAATATGAAAACCAGGTAAAAAATTTTATACTTCCAAGAGAACAAAGACTGTCAAAAAAACTGAAAAATCCTTGAAATTCCACGAAAAAAAATGGCATTGTTTAACTAAATTGCAGTCTTAACACCATGAAATTGATAAGCCTCCAAACACTTTAAGAAATTAATAAAATTCCTCGGAGTGAATAAATTAAATAGGAGGAATTAAGTGCTCTTGAAAATTCCTTTCCCTCACTTTTGTTTCTTTTCAAATTCCACAACTGGATGCAGTATTTGTTACTTATTGCCTAATTAACCGTAGAAAGACGTAATTAATTCGCTACTCTTTTTGGTTCTAACAAAAATAATCGTTTGATAAAAAAATTTGTAATAAATAATTGGCAACATTTTTATTGTTGAAGAATTTCAGCAGCTCTGAGTGGAAGCGATGTACTTCTCAGGAGATGTCAAAGTACTTAAGAGATAAATATGCACATATGAATGAAAATACAATAAAAGAGAAATACATCACGTTTTGCGTGACAAAATAATTGGTTTGCCGCCAAGAAATTGTTTGATGTGGCCATTGAAGTAGAAGTTATAATTTCGTGATGGGAAAAAAGCAACATTTAAATTGTGGAATGAAACAGATTGCTTTTTTATTAAATTGAATATTTCCCTTTTTTTACAGTCTCAACGCTATAAAATACATATGCTTTTATTTATATATTTTTGCTATTTAAATACAAATTTTGGAAAATAAAGTGTTTTCTGCTGCAAAATATATTATTATCTGTATTTGAGATCTACAAATTAAATACTCAAAATTATCATGATCGTTCCAAAAATTGTATACGCTATATTTAGGAGAATATTATCTGTTTTATATAAATATTTTTATATAATTAAATCCTAATGATACATTTTCCTTTGGATTTATTAATATTTTTTCCTCTGTTTTACAAATTATGATTTAATAATATTTTTGGGGCATAAAAAGAGGAATATATGTTAATTGATACTTAGTTTAAAGAAACCTTTTTTTTTTTTAAATCATGTAGTAAATCATTTAGGTAGTGTAAAATTGCTTTGACATCTTTTTAATTTCTTTCAAGATACGTCTGGAATTCTTTTTCTGTCTCATTTGTATCAATTCCTATTCACTTCTATGTATGTGATTCAATGGTCATAGGACAAATATTTTGCTAAACTAAAGCCTTTCTTTTGTATGGGTATGTAAGGTCGGAGTTCACGTCATGAGAATGAATTTGAAACGACTTTCTTGCAGCAACCGAGCATAATGCCCCAACTGATACTCAGTTCAAGACCTCGTTGCTCAATTATCCACTGCATTTGCGAAACGTCTGACATCTTTGGAACTGTTAAGCAATCTCCCTAGTATATATATATATATATATATATATATATATATACACTCAAGAGCCAAATCATTATGACCACCTGTCTATAGGACAAACATTTTGCCAAACTAAAGCCTCAACTGATAAACTTATCCATTTTTGTGTGTAGGATCGGTATGGATCGGATGTATGTAGGATCGGAGGTTACGCCGTGAAAGACGAACGACTTTCTTGCAGTCAGCAACCAAGCATAATGCCCCAACTGATACTAATCACATGACGAGTATCAAATCGCTGACAATCTTGATGCTATTTCTATTCCATTCTTAATCTGTGTTTGCAAGTGTGTTTTCCTTTATGAAACTCCTGGTGACTCAATTGAGGATCTCGTTGCTCAACTGCCCTCTGCAATTGTGAGATGTCTGACATCATTGGAACTGTTAACCAATCACTCCTACAGGACTGCCAGGACTGGAATGCAAATATGTGGCACCGAGTGCCAGAGTATATATATATGTATATATATAGGATATATATATATATATATATATATACAGTTTTTAAAGAATATTAAATTTTATTCTTGGAATGTTAAATGCTGTGCTAAAATAGCGACTTTTATAAAACAAACCATCTTATTTTTTTTGGGATCGTTTATAAAATCTCACATTTGTCTAAACCATCTTATTTTTTGGTTCGGAATCCACTTTAAGCCGTAGATCCCGGTCTTATGACAGCGTCAGTGCAAAATGGCTTACGGGTGCTCCATCAGAAGCATTTGACATGAGTTTCGTGGAACTAGCCAATGAGATCAACAAACAACAACAAAATTTTGACTTTATACGAAATTGAGATCATAAAATTTTTTTAAATATCAACAAAAATGAGCGATCGATAATCCTCTTGCGCTGATCAGACTCGGAAATAATTGACCTTAAATAATGATTTAAATTTCTCTCTCCCGAGACCGTGATATACTACTGTGCCCAAAAGTAAGACCATTTTTTTTTCAAAAACAATTGATTTATTCTTCCAGATTTATTTCATCGCCTTTAAAGTAATCCCCTCCTTACACAATACACTTATGCCAGGTTTTTTTCCAATCCTCAATGCATGCTAAAAAGTCATCGGCAGGGATGGCCTTCAAAGCAAGTGGCGATTCACGTTGAATCTCTTCGATCCACTCAAAACGGTGTCCCAGAAGTAGTCTTTTGAGTTTAGGGAATAGCGAGAGGTCGCACGGTGAAAATACGGGGGTTGTGCAACTATATGAATTAATTTTTTTCGATAGAGTCAAGACTCAAGGTAGTGTAAGCTGGCGCATTCAGTGTTTACGATACCAATCGAGATTTGACGCATTTGAGGCCCAAAATGGAATTGACGGCTCCTTTTGAAATGCCAACATCATCAGCAAGGTCTTTAATTGTAAATCGACTGTTTGTAAGCACCAAAACTTTAATTTCTTTCCGATATAGGAATGCCCACCGAATGCCTTCTGCAACATTCTATACGTTTCCGCAAACAAAATTAAATGCAAGTTCTTTGCAGAATTAATCTAGACTTCAAAAATCGCCGGAATCAGTTGTAGCGCCTCACAACGCCAAGCGTAACTCAAACACTAATGAATATTTTGACGTCAAATTTCATACAGATGTCAAGGACAGTGCCAGCAACCTAAAAAAGAAAAAAAAATGAAATTACATAATACCCACTAATTTTAAATTTAAAATTGGTCTTACTTTTTGGACACAGTAGTAAGATTAAACATTTCGGAGAAATTCACGAATACAACCTCTTACAATAGGTGAGTAGTTATTAAGATATATTGTTATCAAATATTATAGTATCTTAGCTATAATTTTATTTGCCTTTATTCAGGTATTACGGTCATTTTTTAAAAATGAATTTACACTCATGTCCATAACATAAGGATAATTCAGAATCACACAGAAATTGAACTTTACAATAAAAATTTCACCTGTAGAATTATCACTCACATCTTGAAGAAGAATATGCAAATTACAGGCAGCCAACAGATGGCGCGGATAGTACGTCACAATGACGAGAGTGTAAGAGAGGGGTATATAAGGAATGATGGCAAAGAAGTAAAATTCTTCACAAGCTCTTTAAAAGCGTTTCAGTGCAATAACCGCATAGTTATGGCGCAAAGGAAGCATTTGCAATTATCGGACGACTGGAATGTGGACGTACCCAGCTGGAAGTATCCGAGGAATTTGGAATCGCCCAGAGTGTCATCTCCAGGCTTTGGCAACGATTCCAAGATGATGGTAATGTGAGTAGATGTTACAGCACAGGTCTCCCCCGAGTTACAATGCTGAATGAGGACCGGTATTTAGCAGTTACCGCCAAAAGAAACAGACGGAGCACAGCATCTGACCTGTCTCGTCAGCTCTCTTCAGCTACCGGTACGACAGTTTCAAGGCAGACCGTGTACAGACGCTTAGGGCACATTGGTCTATATGCTCGTAGGCCTGCCAGATGGCTTCCACTTACCGCAACTCACTGTCGCCTGCGATTAACCTGGAGTAGAGAGCATGCATTGTGTACACCGCAACAGGGGTCTTGTGTGATGTTTTCCGACGAGTCCAGGTTTAGTTTGCAGTCTGATCCTCGGCGGACTATCATAGGGAGAGCGCCAGGTACCCGTTACCACCAAGAGAACACCATTGAACGACACCGTTACGGTGGTGCAGGATGGCTCGTTTGGGGAGGAATTATTCTTCGTTCCAGAACTGACCTGCATGTTCAGAATGTAACGATGACAGGCCACATCTATCGGGATGTCATTCTGGAACAACATGTACGTTTTTTTCGGGGCGCCATGGGTGCTGAATTTCTGTTTATGGATGACAACGCCCGTCCTCGCCGTGCAAACATTGTAGACGAATGCCTTCAATTGGAGGATATCACCTGTATGGATTGACCAGCATCCAATAGAGCATATGTGGGATATGCTTGGCCGACGAATTGTAGCCCGTCAACCCCCTCCCACCTTTCAACCGAACTTCGGAGGGCATTGCTTGATGAGTGGTGTAATATTCCCCAAGATCAGATTGATAATTTGATACTCAGCATGCCTAGGCGTTGTAAGGCCTGTATTGCATCGTACGGGAGACATACTCCATATTAACCATCATACAAACCATGTTATACTGTTTTTTGTAAATAGGTTCTTTTTTGAAATTTGCTCCAAGGAGTAAAAATCGCAATTTTTATTAATTATTTCAAACATATAGCATCTTTTTTGCTCTTTACCTTTTGTTTAATAAATAGACTTTACAAATAAGTCAAATTTGTTTTGCTTCGATCTCTTTCTTTGCCTGAACTTCATTACCCTTAATTTGTGGACATGAGTGTATAATGCAGTATGGGTAGTGAATATAATTACTGTAACTCAACTTACTTTAAATATAGCCAGATATAATATATCTTAATTATAGCTATTAAATAAAGCAATATAAATTAGATTTTACATGAAATTTCATATAATTTAGTAACTGCTTTCAAATAGTTAATACTTCTGAAGGAATCACTAACCAGTAGTATGAAAAATTTTAGCAGATACATCTTCATACAAGGATTAATACAGTTGGTCATACACTGTACTCTCAATATTACAAAACAATTTTGAAATACAATTCAATTGCAACTTCAATAATTATGGCATCTGGTGGGTTGATACTGTCTTTTTTAAACACACTGGAAGAACATTGTGGCTTAATGGTTATTCTTGTTCAAAGCAAACTCACGAGAAATAGCTCCCCTTATTCAGAAATTTACAGCACTAATTCTGAAGTAATATAAGTGTTACGTCGAAACCCAGGTTCCCCTGCTTACGGGAGGTCAACGCCTTATGTCCAGAAAAACATCCCATCTGTGGGGGTGTCTGGCAGGGGACCAGGGAGAGAGAGAAAGAATGTAAGTAAAGGGAGTTGAGCAACTGCGACCAAAGAGAGAGGTGGTGCAGCAGTGCATCTTCGAGCATGATGGCTGCATAAATAAGAGAGTTGAACTTCTGTAACCAACGAGAAAGGTTGCGTGTGGCAGTCCATCTTCGAGATTGATGGCTGCCTAAATAAAGGAGATTAATTATTTACAGTCCATTATTATTATTATCTGTGTATGTGTCGAATATTATTTGAGTTTATTCGTATGTGGGAGCTATCGAACAATCAGTATGAGAAATCTTTACACTTTCGCTACGAATCTCATTCCAGCACATGATATGTCGTCAACGATAAAGAGCCGAACACTCGATAATGCGATAATTATTATATCAATGGCCACGTCTGCGTGGGAAGAGCTTGGCCCCAGCGTTTTGTCTCTTCTTCAATCCACAAAGTATGTTGGGAGTGTCGGCTGGTATCAAATTGGAGACAGATATAACCAACTTATAACGATTCCTTTATATTGAATATTCATTTGGGACAAGGTGCATTTAAATTTCATTTGTAATTATGCATTTTGCCACTTATTTTCATTATTTTGTTTCATTTATACACATCACGCGCAGACACGTATTCAAAATACTCTACAAGGAACAGCCTAAATATTACGCAGTAATCAATAGGCTCTACTTAATCATGTTTTATTACCACTTTTCAAAAATAATCTTAATAAAAAGTTAGTCACCTTTTGGAATATCAACACACCCTCAAGACAAATGCAACGAAAGTGTTAAAAATTCAAATGAATTAGCAACCGATTCCCATTGTAATCTTTTGGAAAAAAATAATTAATTAATTCTTATTTATTTTCCATTAATTTATTATAAAACTAAATTGTCAAATAAGGTATCTGAATCCAAGATTGTAAAAAAAGTTAGAAAGACCTTAATCATTTCATTAATAAATTACCTCCAGACACATTGAACATAAAACTATCTTAAAAGAGAATTCAACTTACAGAAGTTTCAAGAAGCTGTAAATGTTCAAGTACTGCGGACATCCCAGAAAAATTCCCTTAGCGAAATAAAAAATCCCACAATATTAGGAGCGTAAACGTGACTCCCATTCAACCCAACAACACCTCGTTCTCCGGACTGCAGTGAGAATGACCGCCCCAAAGAAAGATTGAAAATAAGTCCATAAAGCATTAAGACTCCACCTTGCTATTTCTCAAAGCTTAGAGAAAGAAGTCCGGGCACTTTGTGTCAACTCAGCAGCCCTAATCCTCTCGGTTCTTTGAAGGTGTTTTCGAGTTTTTCGGAGAATTTCTCATTTCATTCTTTATCAAAGTTCGAGGAAATGTGCATTCGCACAAAAGAAATGGTTTGTATGGTATGAATTTTACAACAACACATATGTGAAAGGAAGTAGCATTGGATTATCTGTCGGATAATTCCTTCAGTTCGAGAAGTGAAGCGGATAATAAAATTTAAATGCATGCTTTGCTAGATATATCCATAAACCAGAAAAATCTTCAGAATGCTTTAGGGAAATAATTTGAAACACAGATATCTCTGGAAATGTGTTGTCAAAATATGAACATGTAGATGCAAATTAATGTGACACAATATGAAACAAATCGCATTTATTAAATTTGTTAAATTTCGACATACTTATGATAATTCACCCTGCTCAAAGTGTCCAGAATTTAAAAAAGATATATAAAAAGAAATGTATTAGCTATGGTGAATGATAGGTCGATAAATATTGCTTTATTGATTGATCGAGGCTCACTTTTTGTCCAAGTACACTGATAATTAGTGATAAAAGTTATACTAATCCCAATTGTTCTTTATTATTTAAATATACTATAACTTTTAAACACCTTAAGAACATTTTTTTTTAAATTAGCATTGATATGTTGATAATTCCGTTAAAAGATAAATAACAATATAAAAATTAATAAAATTTTCATAATGTTTCTATTGACATGAGATATATCTTCTTCATTATGTAATTTAAAAAAATGAGTGTATACAATTGAATTTATTTAATATTGCATTAAAACATTTTGTTACTAGCGCAAACAAATATAACAAATGACAATATTGTTGTGTAACGATTTGATGTGTAAAGAAACAAATGACACAAAATTGCAAACAAAAGAATGATAACTCGGTATTTCTCTGGATGGTTTTTTTTCTGTGGATGTTAAATACACGTAATATCATATTTGTAGCGGAAAGCTCGTCTAATTTTCAAAATTAGCTATTAAATAGCAAATATATAAATATAATTTTTTTATAAAAAAATCTATCAAAAATATATATTTATGACGATAAGAATGACTGAAAATGGGGAAATATTTCTGTTAACATTTGTATGCCACAACTAACATCAATTTAGTAACGAAGCAATCTATTTCATTCCATAACCTAAATGTTGCTTTTTTTTCCATCACAAAATTATAAGTACTACTGCAGAGGCCACATCAAACAATTTCTTGGCTGCAAACTAATTATCTTGTCACGAAATACGTGATGTATTTCTCTTTTATAGTTTTTTTGTTCTTATGTGTTTATTTATCTCTTAAGTACTTTGACATCTGCTGGGAAGTACATCACTTCCACTCAAAGCTGCTTAAATTCTTCAAAGAATAAAAATGTTGCCAATTATTTATTCCAAATTTTTTACCAAATCATTATTTTTGTTAGAATCAAAAAGAGTACCGAATTAATTACGTCTTTCAACGGTTAATTAGTAACAAATACTGCATCCATTTGTGGTATTTGAAGAGAAACAAAAGTGAAGGAATGGAATTTTCAACAGCACTTAATTTTTCCTCTTTAATTTATTCACTCCACGGAATTTTATTCGTTTTCTGGAAATTTTTGGAGACTTATCAATTTCAAGGTGTTAAGACTACAATTCAGTTAAACAATACCCTTTTGTTCTTTCAAAGAATTTCGTGGATTTTTCACTTTTTTGACAATCTTCGTTCTCTTGGAAGTATAAAAATCTTTGTCAGTTTTTAATTCGAAATGGAGATGTTGCAATTGACTTATATGAAATGAATTCTTGAGTGAATTAAAAAATTTTTTAGACTCCTACAGAGGAATTAATTACTTGAAGACACAATTCAATATGTGTAATCTAAATAAAATCTCTAACACCATTTCCTCATGTGCTCTGTTATCTAAATTCAGCACATGAGATTTTTAGTTACTTAAATAATTTTTTTTTGTTCTAACGCAGCTGGCAAACATTTAAACAATTATCCTCGATGCCTTAATGTAAGTTCTGCACAGACGTTACTCATTTAGCGGATTTCAATAAGGAGTAGCAATACCACCTCAAAGCTCGACGATCATGTTAGACCGGGACCTATGGTTTGAAGTTGATTCCGAATAACTACAAACATCCATAGCACCATCGAGATTCGAACCCGAAAACTGTCTTACCTGGTGCCAAAGTGCTAGCCACTCGGCCATACATGCCCTTCCGTTAAGGATTATCGTCATAAAATAATTTGCAATAAAATTGACTCTAAATTTCACAAAATATTTAAATATATTAATTTAGCCAAAACTATATTTATGTAAAGGAGTTACTATTTATGTAGATAAATCAATTTATTTTTTGTAATTAATAAAAAGTACTGTCAAATGTCCAACCAAAGTTTTTTTATCAAATGATTATTTTTGTTAGAATCAAAAAGAGTACCGAATTAATTATGTCTTTCTACGGCTAATTAGGCAATAAGTAACAAATACTGCATCCAGTTGTGGAATTTGAAAAGAAACAAAGTGAGGGAAAGGAATTTTTAAGAGCACTTAATTCATCCTCTTCAGTTTATTCACTCCAAAGAATTTTATTCATTTTCTTAAAGTTTTTGGAGACTTATCAATTTCATGGTGTAAAGACAACAATTTAAATAAACAATGTCCATTTTTCTCTTTCAAAGAATGTCATGGATTTTTCAGTTTCTTTGGTGTTCTTTGTTCTCTTGGAAATATAAAAATCTTTATCAGGTTTTTAAATAGAAATGGAGATGCTGCAATTAACTTATATGAAATGAATTCTTGAGTGAATTAAGAATTTTTCAGACCCTTGCATAAGTTTTAGGAATTAATTACTTGAAGACACAATTTAATTTGTGTAATCTAAATGAAATCTCTAACACCATTTTATCACGGTTTGAGTACTACATATCACATCAGATTTTTAGTTCTGGTAAAGAATATCCTCATAAAATATTTTAGAATAAAATACACTCTAAAGTTCACATAATATTTAATTATGTTAATTTAGCCAAAAAAGTTATTTAATTTAATGAGTTATATTAAGTAAATGAGAAATATGTAGATAAATTAATTTATTTTTTGTAATTAATAAAAAGTTCATTATAAAAATGATGATTTCATTAGGAAAATGGAACAATAAAATACTTTTTATTGTCCTAGAAAATTAATTGAAAATATTTTTGTTATTCGCTGTTAAATAATCTTTTAATCTTTACTTTTAATTAATTTCTTGTTGAAAATGAAAAAAAATTCATTGTAAAGATTGAATAAGTTTAAAAGTGAATTAGAAACGTTTCAGTTGAAATAGTTTAACTTTTTATTCGTTGTTTTCGCTATATTTCTTCTGATTATTTTTTTCTTGAAGAAAAAATTAAGAAAAATGCATATAAAATAAAATGTAGTTAAATAAGTTTGCACAGTTTTTCTCCTAATTTGATTAAACATTTAAAAATAAAATAAATGCAAACTTTATGGTTATGATTCAATCTATTTAATACGAGTATAAACACAAGTTATTCTATTCTATCAATATCATCTAATTTATATTAACATATTTAAATGTTTTCTTGCATTAGGTTTTTTTTTTTTTTCTCTCGATTTAATGTAAAGAAAAATTATTTATTTGTTTGATTCATAATTTTTACTGTGTAAATTATATATTTAAAACAATGTTAATGCACATCGAAATATGGTTATTTTACTGACGGCGAATGTTTATTATGTTCATAGTTCATAGACATCAGTTCTTAAGACCGTGACAGAATGGATTTGGAATTGCATAATCTTACGATTCGTAAACTCCACGAAAAGACATTTGGAGACCCTCACACACTAAAGCCACAGAAACATTTAGCCTACAGATTTGCATTGCTTATAAAAGGGTATATCGTTTGTCATGTTTCTTGCCTAGCCACCTAAAACCTACCCTAAATCCTAAACCCGATAGTTTCATTATCGATTATTTTACATCATTTTCTTACATCATCCACATAACAGTGGATAGACATGGCTGGACATCCATCCAGTAGTGAGGGATATGTATGCGTACGACATCGCTTGTCCAGTTCCGAGCCAAGCATCTTTGATTTGAAAATTTTGAAAATCATCTAGATAGTTTTTTACTTCCCAATAGTTTTTTTTAACATCATTTTACCATTTTACATCATGCCAATACCAGGTCATAGACGCAGACAGACATCCTTCCAACAGTAGCGGATAAACTTCAGTTCAGCAACTCTTGTCTTGTTTCCAGCAGAGCGCCTTTGATTTAAAACTCCAATAGTTTTCTTATATCATCATTTTGCTTCATCCCAATAGCTTTCTTATATCATCATTTTAAATATTTCCAATAGTTTTCTTATATCATCATTTTACAACATTCCAATAGTTTTCTAATATCATCGTTTTTCATCTTTCCAATTGTTTTCTTATATCATTATTTTACATCTTTCCAATAGATTTTTATAGATTTTTATAGATATAGATATTATTTTTATAGATATTTTTATAGATAGATTTTTATAGATTTTTATAGATAGACTATATCATTATTTTACATCTTTCCAATGGATTTTTTTATATCATCATTTTACAACATTCCAATAGTCTTCATATATCATCTTTTTACAATATTCCAATAGTTTTCATACAGCATCATTTTACATCATAAAAATAGTTTTCTTATATCATCAATTTACATCATCCCAATAGTATAGAATATGTTCAGTATTGTTTGTCAGATTTCGAGTCAAACATCTTTAGTCCAAAAACCCAACTGGCTATAGATCCTTTCTTTTTTTTAGTTCCATTTTAAAAAACTATTGTTTACTGATAAATTAAATATATCATATTTTTGTTTCTGTATTTTTTTAGAAGCCGTAACCGCCACCTATCTCCTTAATATTATTTTGGGTTGTTGGAGCCAGTTTGATTTAAGTATTATGGCCGGTGGATACACGGTTTATTTGGTTCAGCGGAAAAGTCCATCAGCCCACGCACGCCAAAGAAGTTGTTCAAATAGTGTATCCATAATGCAGTAAGAGATGATAGTAAAGCAGCGCTGTGAAGCACTTTATTGATGATCCTTGTAAAGGTCATTACCGGTTGTTATGTAAACAGAACGAGATAAGTGTAGCATTATTCTCTTTTCTAGTAATGGTTTCATAATTTATTTCGTATTTATGTCTTTGGAGAGTAAGTCACTATAAATATTCGCCAGCTATTATGTTTGTTATTATTTACCTTGCTGGTTTTTATTAATTTAAAATACTGTATTTTTTAATGTTTGCGTTATTTTTTGCACTGCTTTATTTTATTAATTTTATGGTATTATATAAAAATATTTTATTTCTTTTTTATAATTCTAATAACATTAATTTAACTTTTATTTTGGATTTTCAAATTAATTCTTTTTGCTTGATTTTTTTTTATTATTCTTGAAATATATATTTATTTTCATGTTTTGATGCATAGCCGAGCATACTTGATGTATAGGCCTTTGGATTATCAAACCAGAGCCTGAAACACGGAAAGCGAAGCCCGAACGAAAAAGAAATGCCCAACAGAACGAGTAGGCACAATAAATCTGAAGGTTTAAAGGACCTTTCATTTGACTACTACTAATAAACCACACCGCGTCACTGTGCCTAGAACTGAATTGACCCTGTACAGTATAGGAATGATGTGGGTGAGAAGTCTGACAGTTTTTTTTTTATTTCCAATGGCAAGGCAAGTACAAGAAGAATAAAAATAGTAATAATAACAAAAATAACAAAGGAAAAAAATACAAAAGAATAAACGTCCAGAAAATGCAAAGATGACCGAAGTCATTGCCTTAAGAGTCCTCTTGCACTCCAGTAAAACGGTGTCTCCGTCAAGTACCGCTCATCGTTGGAGGTGGTCTCTGTTCATTGGGTCTGTTGAACCACATAGGGGGCAGTCAGGATTCGAAAAGATTTTAAAGGCTCGTGCTCACCAAGGCGACAAGATGCAAGCGACCAAAATTGGACCTCACCGCGGTCGCCTGAAATCGGTTTGCAGTCCTCCGCGTGGAGTTGCCCAACTTTCAACTCGAAGCGGTTTTTCACTAGGCGTAATGCTATTTCTGACGTTTCGTTGAAGGGGTCGAAAAATTTGGTCGCTTGCCTCTTGCATCTTCACGTCTCTCGCCTCGGTGGGAAAGATTTTAATGCGATGGAGATGTTCTGCTAGACAGTCATGGCCAGTCAGAAGTCGGAACTGGGCGACAGCATGCCGTCGCGGATTGCTGGGTATTGCTAAAAGATCTTCAGCTCTCCAACGATTTGACTTGATCTCATCATGAATTTGTAGCTTGTGGTTTTTAGTCAATATTTGTTTAATATAAAGTTTTATAGAATGGAGAGAAGTCTGACAGTGGTCTGTGACGTTCTACAGTCATACAAGACCGGGACCAATAGCTTAAAGTGGATTCCGAAACACTACAAATATTTAGGTCCGGTCGGGACACGAACTCGAAACCTGTGGCACATCGTTAGTCACTCAGGCAATCAGGCCCAATTTCGTTTGCCTTCAGGAAGGAATACAGATGATACAATTGAAAGTGACAATTTTGGTGTCCCAATATAGTACAGTATAATGTCTCCCCTAGATGACATCTCGTAAAAGCTGAATCTGCTGCTGCTATTCTGGTGAAAAATTTGACAAAATGTGTGGCATTTAGAAGCATTGACATGCTTTAAGGCGTATATATATATATATATATATATATATATATATATATATATATATATATATATATATATATATATATATATACCTTTATTAATTAATGTTATTAATAAAAACTATATAAATTAATTTGCAAGTGTTTTAAAGAATATTATATTTTATTCTTGAATTATTTAATGCTGTACTAAAAAAGTGCCTTTTATAAAATCACCCATCTTATTTTTTTTAAGAAATTAATTTGTAAATGAGAAGTCTAATACGTTTTTATACCTAAAAATTATTATAACTCATCACGGAAAAGGGGAACGTTTATCAGAAATTAATGGCTTTGCTATCTCACATTGGATTTTATACGAGCTAAATGAGATCATAATTTTTAAATATCAACAAAAGAATGAGCGAGCGATAATCCTCTTTCGCTGATCAGACTCGGAAATAATTTAATTTATCGGTGTATGTGTGTGGTGCTTGTGAGCGTATCAATAAAATTTTGTGCTCTCAAACCTGTGTCTCAAATCTCAATCCAAACCTTACAACCCAGACCTACACAATCCACAACGCTACAATATATAATTATATCTAGCAAACAGTGATGTAATTTAAAAAAGAAGTATAAGGAGAAAAATATACTAAATATAATTTTAATATTGTTATTAAACGTTTCTGTTTATACACTACAGCTACATTTTTTTCTTTTTTCTTTCCAATGCAGCTGGCAAACACAGACAGTTTGGTCTTAGATGCCTTAAGGCAAGTGCTGCACAGACGTACTCACTTTGCATTACCCAGGGGGCGCGTGCAACTTGAAGATAAGCCACGGACGCGAAGTAACAAAGCCCCCGCAACGCTCTACGATCCTATTAGACCGGGACCTGCAGTTTAAGGTGGATTCCGAACCACTACAAACATCCATGGCACCGCCGGGACTCGAACCCGAAACCTGTGGTACCGAGCGCCAGAGCGCTAGGCACTCGGCCATTCAGGCCCGCTACAGCTATAGCTACATTATAGATAAATTTATTAATTCAGATCTACGCAAATAAAGTGTACATAATAATGAAAAGCTCATACAAAACTGATAAAATATAAAAATATTTCTCGTGATTGATATAAATTCTTGAAAATATCGACAGTATCAAGTATACAATGTGACAAAGAGGTATACACACAAAAGTCTCAAGGGTCTTGATTAAATAGACCTATTTTCAAAAGTGAACAGGGTAACTGAAACAAATTGATCAAATTTCAGAGATAAGACAGAAAATATTTTCACTTTTTATACCAATTCCAAATAGAGAGTTGTGGAAATCAATACGCAGTGATTTGGCGTACTTTATCGTCTCTTTATTTACAGAAACGAAGTATAACTCTTCCTTTCTGAAACGCCCATTTCTGCGAAGTGCAAATAAATGGTCAAAATGAAGAAAGCGAAATCATTTATTTCTCAGGTTTGCTGGAGATGGCGCACTTTGTTTGGCGATATTTGCTTTCAGGCACTGATTTTTGTGTATGTTTTCGGAATATATTGCTACCTTTTGATTGAAGCTTGTAAAATTCCTTAACTGAAGCATGTTCTTTAAGTTAAACAAAATTGAATAGCTTGCAATGCGGTTTCATTTGATAAAAATTTCTGCACTTTTAACAATAATGAACTCGATATTTTATTTTATATATAAAATATTATATTTCTAAAATGTGTTTATATTAATTGTCCTTCAATGTTTTTTCTATTTATATGCTGTAAATTTTATGGAAATACTTTATTGAACAGAGTGAAATTTAAGTGTTAGATGACTGAATTCAAATTTAGAACTAGAAAAAACAATTAAATGTAGGTTTATGCTCATGAATTGATTTTTCAAATTCTAGTAAAACGATGCATGATTTAATAATAATTAATTTTATTATATATGTTTTTCAAAAAGGTTTTATTTTATCTAAATGAAATCAAAACGCAGTGATTTGGCTTTCGTTGTCGTCTTTTATTTACAGAAATGAAACATAACTCTTCCTTCCACCTTTTCTGAAACACCCATTTCTGCAAAGTGTGAATAAATCTCCAAAATGACGAAAACGAAATTATTTATTTCACAGGTTTGCTGGAGATTGCGCTCTTTGTTCCACGCTATCTGTTTTCGCCCTCAGCTGAGCCTTATATACTTTTTGTAGCCAATACTTTTTGCCAATGTATTGCTGCATTTTGATTGAAATAACAGGCAAACTTGTAAAATTCCTTAATTGAAACACGTTCCTCAAGTTAATCAAAAATGAATAATTCGTAATGCTAAAATCTTTTGAAAAAAATTGCTGTTCTTTCAACAATAATGAATTCGATTTTTTTCTATTTTATACCTATAATAATATATTTTTAAAATGTGTTTATATTAATTGTCCTTATTGTGTTGGTTTTGATTTGTGTGCTGTAAAATTCATGGAAATACCTGATTGAACAAGAACCTAAGAATTAGGTGCTTGAATTGAAATTTAGAAATTATATGTATTTTTAGTGCTCATGGATTAATTTTGTAAAAGCTAGAGGAAAAATAAATGTTTTTATAATAAATAATTTTATTATACATATTTTTTAAAAATGGTTTATTTTATTCAAAATAATCAGAAAAATGTTTTTGTTATCGAGCAATAACAGAGATTATAATGTTTATTAAAAAAAAGGAAAATGTACTTAAAACATGATTAATAATTAATGTGTTTACTCGAATTTAAACTTTCAAAAATGGAAAAATCCAACATATTTCTTTAGTATATCAATATTGACTATTTGTTACGTTATTCATGTAAAATCAATGATTAAATTTGCCTATACCATACTTCGTAAAACAATTAAAGTTTCGAAGAATGGATTAATGAACTTGAATTTTTCTTAGATCATATTAAAGAATATAAATTACAAAAGAAATTGCTGCAAGATGTTTCGCTAATAATACAAATAACTGAAACATCAAGTTTGGCAAGGTGCTGCGCACTCTTAAAAAGAATCTATAGCCTATTTCAATCAAAGAAGCAGCCCTTATTGTTAGCCATGACAGCTACAAAAAATACTTATTTCTTCAAATTCTTCATTTCAAATAAGTGTGTATTTTCAATAATTTTGCCTCTGTTTGCCTACTAAATAATTGATTTTTTTCTAGTTGATATTTTCGATGCAAGGATTTATCTTGCAAAACTTGTATGCCTATTTTATTTTATGCTTCACTTCTGGAACTAAAGGAATTATCCGACAGATATTCCAACGCTATTTCTTCTCACATCTGTGTTATTGTAAAATGCATACTGTACAAACCATTTCTTTTGTGTGAATGTCCATTTCCGCGAACTCCGAGTATGGATCAAATGAGAAATTCTCTGAAAAACTTGAAAGCATCTTCAAAGAACCGAGAGGATTAGGGCTGCACAGTTGACACAAAGTGCCCGGACTTCTTTCTCTAAGCCCTGAGAAATAGCGAGGTGAAGTCTTAAAGCTTTATGGACGTATTTTCAATTCTTTGGGGCGGTCATTTCCCCTGCAGTCCAGAGAACGAGGTGTTGGATTGAATAGAAGTCACGTTTTCGCTCCTAATTTTGTTTGAATTTCTATATCACTAAGGGAATTTTTCTGAGATGCCCAAAGTATTTGGATATTTACAGCTTCTAAAAGGCGAGCTCTTTTTTTCAAACTTTACAATAGTTTTATGTTCAATGTGTCTAGAGGTAAATATTTATTAATGAAATGATTAATGTCTTTCTACCTTTTTTTACAGCCTTGGATAGGATCCTTATAGCTTATTTACGAATGCAGATTAATATTAAGTTTAATACTTTTTCTTAAGCTGTTTAAGAATTATAGTACATTTAATTCTTGTAGTACATTTATTTTTGTATATTTGAGTAAAAAATACATTTATGATTAGTATAAATTTTATTACTAATTTTCAGTCCACTAATAGTGAAAATGAACCCCTGATCTATCAATAAAGCAATATTTATTGATATATTATCGTACATATTTAATAAATTTCTTTCTATACTTAAATTTTAAATTCTAGACACAATAAGGCCCGTTATTCAAGTTACGTTCATCATCAAAAGAAGGCTAAAAATCGAAAATTTAATAAATAAGATTTATTTTATATTCATCACTTTAATTTGCATGTCCAAGTTTCATGTTTTGAACAACACATTTTCAGATATATCCGTGTTTCAAATTATTTCCTTATAATTGTCTGAAGATTTTTCCGGTTCACAGATTTGTCTTGCAAACCTTGTATGGTAATTTTATTTTCTACTTCACTTCTCGAACTGAAGAAATTATCCGACAGATATTTCAAGGCTATTTCTTTTCACATATGGTTATTGCAAATTTCCTACTGTAGAAACGATTTCTTTTGTGCGAATGTCCATTTCCTCGAGCTCTGATAAAGAATGAAATGAGAAATTCTCCAAAAAACTCCAACAACTCCAAAGAACCGACAGGATTAGGGCTGCACTGTCGACACAAAGTGCCCGGACTTCTTTCTTTATGCCCTGAGAAATAGCGAAGTGGAGTCTTAAAGCTTTATGGACTTATTTTCAATCTTTGTTTGAGGCGGTCATTTTCCCTGTAGTCCGGAGAACGAGGTGTTGTTTGGTTGGACGGAAGTCACGATTTTGCTGCTCATATTGTTTGAGTTTCTATTTCGCTAAAGGAATTTTTCTGGGATGTCCAAAGTATTTGGACATTTACGGCTTCTGAAAGGCGAGGGTTTTTTTTCCAACTTTACGATAGTTTTATGTTCAATGTGTCTAGAGGTAATTTATTAATGAAATTATTAATGTCTTTCTAACTATTTTTAAAGCCTTGGATAATGAACCTTATAACTTATTTACGAATGCAGTTTAATATTAAGTTTAATGCTTTTTTCTTTAGGTGTTTAAGAATCATAGTACATTTAATTCTTGTGGTATATTTATTGTATTGTATATTTGAGTAAAAATGCATTTATTATTAGTATAAATTTTACTACTAATTTTCAGTGCACTTAGTGTGAAAATGAACCCCGATCTATCAATAAAGCAATAATTATCGATCTATTATAGCACATATTTAATAAATTTCATTATATGCATAATTTTTAAATTCTAGACATTTTAAGGCCCGTTATTCAAGTTACTTTAATTATCATAAGAAGGCTAAAATATAAAAAATGGAATAAACAAGATTTATTTTGTATTCCTCACTTTAATTTGCATATTCAAACTTCATATTTTGAACAACACACTTTTGTCTGAAGATTTTTCCGGTTCATAGATTTGTTTTGCAAACCTTGAATTCGCTTAATAAAAGCACCAACCCTTATTGTTAATTATGACAACCACACGAAACACTAATTTATCATCATCACTCAATCCAAACAAAATTGTTTTTAGAATAATTTTATCGTTGTGTTATTTGTCAACTAAATGATTGATTTTTTCAAGTTCATTTTTCCGATGCAAAAACTTATCTTGTAAATCTTATAAACCAATTTTATTTTGTGCTTCACTTATCAAATTGGAGAAATTATCCGACCGATATTTCAGGACTATTTCTTCTCACATATGTGTTATCATAAAATGCATTCTGCACAAACCATTTCTTTTGTGCGAATGTCCATTTACTTGAATTCTGATAAAGAATGAAATGAGAAATTCTCTGAAAAACTCAAACACCTTAAAAGAATCGAGAGGATTAGGTCTGCACAGTTGACACAAAGTGCCCGTACTTCTCTCTTTAAGCCTGAGAAATAGCGAGGTGAAGTCTTAAAGCTTTACGGACTTATTTTCAATCTCTCTTTGGGGCGGTCATTCTTCCTGCACTCCGGAGAACGAAGTGTTGTTGGGTGAATTGAAGTCAAGTTTGCGCTCCTAATATTGTTGGATTTTCAATTTCGCCAAGGGAATTTTTCTGGGATGTCCACAGTATTTGGACATTTACAGCTTCCTGAAACTGAAACTTTTGTAAGTGGAGTTCTCTTTCTTTCTTTTTACGATAGTTTTATGTTCAATGTGACTAGAAGTAATTTATTAAAGTAAGGATTAATATTTTTCCAACTATTTTTTGCAAACTTGGATCCAGAAAACTAAGTTAAGAAACTAACTTGTTTAAGAATTTAGTTAATAATAAATTAGAAGTAATTCATTCTATTTTTCCTAAAGATAGCACTTAGGGTCTGTTGCAAATACAATTGAATTTCTTAATACTTACACTGTACTTAGAGTGAGGTATATTGATATGATTGCTCTGCAGTAAAACAGTGCTTTTCCCTTAATGAGAGTCATTTTTATTACGAATACTTTTGAAAAGTGATAATAAAACATGATTAAGTGCATCATATTGATTACTACGTAGTATTTACGCAGTTTCTTGTAGAATATTTAGAATACGCGCCAGCGCATGATGTGTAAAAATGAAACAAAATAATAAAAACAAGTAATATAATTTTTTTTTTTAAAGTCAATTCCTACCTTTTCCCCTATATTGCAGAATGTAAATAAATAATTTTCATTCATTTTTTTTAATTTTATCTGACGCCCTCTATTGGTAGATATATGCAACTTAAATCTAAAAAAAATCTAAAATTGATTAATTAAATTTAATTACTGAATTTATATTTAAAAAAACTGTATTAACATCTAGTGTCATCCACTACAAGTTACAAAAAATGTATTTGAACTCGAGTGGATGAATAAAAAGTATTTTATGAGCGATTGAAAATTTGAACAAGATATATATAGGGAGAGTGAGAGCTAATAGAAGGAATTGAATAAGTGACAAAAGGATTTTGAATTTTATTAACCTTCATCACTAACAAATATTTAATATAAAGTAATTATTGTAAGTGGGCTACATACTTTACTCCACGCCGATATCAACAGATCCTAACATACTTTGCCGATTGAAGAAGAGACAAAATATTGTGGCGTAGCTCTTCCCCTGCAAACACGTGGTTGGCCATTGAACTGATGACTGGTGCATTGTCGACTGATCTGCCCATTAACATTGATGACACAACATGCCCTGGCTCTAAAGTGTTAAGAGTTCTTATACTTACAATACTTCAGAATTAGTGCGTTAGTTTTCTGAATGAGGTAAGCCAAGTTTGGTGAGTTTGCTGTGGAGAAAAACAATATTTAAGCTATAATATTCTTCTATTATATTCAATGAGGGAGCATTAACCCACCAGATGCTATACATATTGAAGATGCAATTGAACGGAATTCAAAATTATTTGTAGAATTGTGACTATGGTAAATCCTGAACGAAGCTGAACGTGTTCAAAATCTCCCATACTAGTGGTTAATGATTCCTGCAAAATTGTTCATTATTCAGTTACAAAACTATCAGAACAAAATTATCTCTGTTTTCGTGTAAAATCAAGTTTATATTGCTTTACTTAACAGTAGTAATTAAACCGCAACTAAGTCATTATAATATAATAAGAGCGAATTTGAAATTATAATGATGATTATTGAATTACATAATAATAATAATAATTAGAGGCACTGCCCTTTTTCTTCAGCGACTCGGAGCCTAGTCAGACTTCTACCTACTGGAGCTCCATCACAACAGAAATTGGCCCTTTTATTCCATTCGTGAATAGACTACTCATGGGATGTCAGTCATGGCTGCAGGACACTGGTTGTGTATTGTAGTGTGTCTTGTACTGGAAAGGGGATTTTTTAATTTTTCTCTCATGTGAAATTGCTTTAGGAACACATCCTTTATTTGCCCTTCAATTTGACGTGCCCTTCAATCGTCATTTGTTAAGAATCCTGCACAATAAAATAGAACACTAAGCAGTCTATTTCCTTTTAATACCTTCAAAGTCCTTAACAAGATATTTGCTGGTTCTAGAATATAGAGCATTAATTAAAGCAACTTCATTCTATGCTAATGTTTTAATTAAATTAAGATGTGGAGGTATTGGGTTTTTAAAACCACCTAGGAACTCCGTAACCGGTACGCCCGTTGCCCGTTGCCCTAGAATATAGAGCTGACCTTCACCCACTAAAATTCAGAGCAATGACCCTTCACCAAGTGAATGTTTGCATTCTCTTTTCTTACCAGAAAGCATCAATGATGTAATACAATATGGGTGGTTTCCAAGGAAAGTAAGTACATGGTGTGCTGTTGGGCTTGCTATGTAGATAAAGTAGAAATTCAACATTTTATTTGAATGAAAAATAAAAATTATTGAAGATCAATTAAGTTGAACATGAAACCTATAATGAATAGTTTAGTAATATAAAAATTATTAAAATTTAGATTAACCATTCATTAAACTATTTATGCTATTCTAACTGAACTATTTAATATGATTATAAACTAATTTATTAAGCATATTAAGCCATTTATGCTATGATACAAATTATGTATTGTTCCCATTATCTTGTGTAAAATCATTGTAAACATATGAACAACATACATGAATAAGCTCTTGACTACAATTTACAATTTTTGGAAGAAAAAAAAATATTATTCAAAAATGCATGAAAAGGGTATTCTTCAATAAACCTTTTTAATAAAATTCTATACTATTAAATTAATAAATGTTAAGCTTTCAAACAGATAATGCATTTCTATTAGTTTATGAGATTTTGTTTCAAAATTTACGAATTGTATTGTTGATGTGTAAAATTTAAATCTAAAGAATTAGGAAGGTTAAAATGATTTATATTTGTTTCTATTTTTAAGACAATGGATTTTTGCAATTGTTAAAGTGTTAAAATTATACATTGAACATTATACTTACAAATGTATTGAAATTAAACAAATGTAAAAATGCTTCATTACTTATCTCAGTAATTTAATATAACAATATTGTAGATAAAATTTACATGATAAAAATAATTATTTTTAATAATTCTAGAGAATAGTAAAATTTTTATTTTATGTATGATAATTATATTAATAATATACAATAGAAATCATTGTAAATTGAATAAATTTAAATTGCATGACTTAAATGTGAAACTGCTATTTATAATGTAATAAATAAATTTTAACAAAAATTATTAATACCTTTTTTCGTCATTTTAACTTTTGTAATTTTTAATAAA
Organism: Caerostris darwini; assembly: GCA_021605075.1. Classification (NCBI taxonomy): domain Eukaryota; kingdom Metazoa; phylum Arthropoda; class Arachnida; order Araneae; family Araneidae; genus Caerostris; species Caerostris darwini. Next base: position 123,296 of record BPLQ01006535.1, read on the forward strand.
GTCATTTTATACTTAAAGTATTTATTGTAAATACAAACGTCAGAAATGTAGTAAATGTACGTCAGAAATATATTTTAAATATAAAAATAGCCACTGGAAATGATCATTTCAAAACATAATTCCGAGAAGAGTGACTACAAAGCAAATTTTACAACTGAAAGTAATGATTCTTTATTATTGTATGCATTTTCAGCTTTGAAGTTTTGAATACAATAATATAATCAAAGGATGTAGAGTTGGATTATTATTAGAAAAATCTCATTGTGTAAATAAATTAATGTTTCTGAAATAAGTACAATGAAAGGAGATGCTTAAATAAGAACAATACACTTTGCGTAGTAGAGTTTCTCTTTTTAATAACAATCTTTTTTAGTTATTTTCACCTTTGAAGTTTCATTCATTATATTAGGGACAATTTTTAAATTGGCGATTTCCTTTAGAAAATCTTCAGACAAGCTATAGCTAAAGTTTAACATACTCAAAATTTGAAAAAATATAATATAACCGATTTAGAATCCACTTGGAGTAAACCTGCTCTGTGATTTTTTTTTTTTTTTTTTTTTTTTTTTTTTTTTTTGCGCACAAGTATTGCAGGAACTCTAATGTAATTTTTAAAAGTTATTCTGTTTAAGAATATTTCACACAGTACTATAGTAGAAATCAATTCATTTGAAAAATTTTAAAGACTTATTAATCAATATGCAAACAATCTATGACGCGTTAAAAATTGAATTTGACCTACACCAAAAGAAAATATTATTAGAAATAAAGAAACATTATTTTGAATAAATTAATCTCACATTCTTTACAATATTTTTCTCTATACTTGATAATGTTTTGATGTAAAAGTTCTATTACTTAAATACAAAAAAAATGTCTGCATTTTTGGCGCCGATTGCTGTAAACTTTTACTACTTTTGTATACTTTTGTTGAAATTAACATTTTATGATTCATGTAAGAAAGAAACGTTTTTGTACGTTTCAATTTTTAAAAGACAAAACATTCAGTATATTTAAAAAGTAAAACTTTGGAAAAAAGTTCATTCAAAATGAAATTTGCCCTTCTGATTGTGAATACTGAAAAAGAAAGCAAATCAAACACGGATCAACCATTAAAAAAAAATTATTTCTCAGAAATTGCAAGTATGCCTAAAGAAATGCAAAATATTCAAATCACAATATTATTTTTAGATTCCAACCCCCCCCAAAATGAGTGTTGTATAAATATTGAATTGTCGTCTTTAGTGACATCTTTCTACAATTTAAAAAAAAATAAACTATGAAAAAGTAACTTTCGAAAAATAAAAAAGTTTTTCCGCGACTACAATCTAGTTCTCTGAGTAAACATCAGTGATAAAATAACGAAAAGCATTTTTCGATAAAATGAATAATCTGAAAGAATATCTATAAAATGACATTTATTCAGAATAACCTTTAGATTGTTTGTTCCTCTGTTTGAAATTATTAATCAGATTTGATTTGGGCATTTCTTTAGTTTAAAATCATTCCATATAAGAATATGATATCTTAAAAATAAAAGTAAGTAATTATTTTGCTAAACATTCAGTAACGCTTGGATTCTTTTCAATGAGAAATTTTGAATGTATTAATTAGCATAGCTGTATCTAATGGTGTAAAATTTAAAATTAAAATAGCAAAAACATGAAAAGAAATAATTATGATCTTTTTAGTAATTGCAACTGTGTTTCTTGCTACACATTGGCAAGAGCGCCCTACTTTAGCATTCAGAAGAAATGGTCAGTAGGCGTCGAGACTCTCACCCGACAGGAAATGCATTTAAAGCATTTCGGCGCATTAGCTGACCTATAGACTCAGTGCAATCTACGGATTAAAACTCTACTGACAGGCTTTGCGCGTAGCAGAGTTTCAGGTTTTCGGATTAGAAGTGGAGTCTTTCCACAAATCTATAATTATTGGACATAAATGTGTAAATTTGTAAATATTGTAAGCCAAATAAATTATATATTAAATATGCTAAATATTACATGTTTCTAATTGTATGTGTAGGGTGTTTGAGCGTGTGTAAATAAAGTTATGAATTCTCCATTCTGTGCCTTAAGTATATCAACCCCACCTCACCTTGTTACAATTTGGTTAGCCAGCTTGCACACTGCGTAATATGATTTATTCATTACAGGAAATATTATTTAAAAAGATGAATAAAATACGATAAAACCATTTTTTGTGTGGAATCAAATAAGCATCAAATGACCGTCGAAGTTTCTATGTTTTAATTGAAATTTTGTATTTATCAGATAGTATCACTCTTATCACTTCGAAGGAAAGAGATTAAAAAAATTTCGAGAAGTCAATTTTTAAAATGCCTTGTATTTGACACTTCAAAGGCAGAATGATTTTTTATTAAACTGATAAATATTATTAATTGAAAAGTAATTTTAATTGCAAATATATTGTAAATTGAATTCAAATATATATATATATATATTGTCATTCTTGAGATAATTTTCTATTTAAAAAAATACAGGATTTTTTAAATTTTTAATTTCTTTAATATCATAGATACCATAAATAAATAATCACAATAATATCATAAATAAATAAATAATCACAATAATATCATAAATAAATAAATCCTATTATCATAAATAAATAAATCCTAATATCATAAATAAATACATCAGTACGAATCCAAATATAATGGAACTTGCAATATAAAAATACCTAACTTTATTCCATAACGTTGATATACTTCTCAGGCACCATTAGAGATTTTTTTTCAAAATTATACTTTGTCTGGAAAAAATAAGCATAAAATCACTGTCGAAATTTTTATGTTTAAAATAAAATCTTGTATTTATCAGATATTATCACTTCGAAGTTATTATGAAATAAAGTTATGTTTATTATTACGCTATAATAATAAACGTAACTCTATTTCATAATATTGAAATGGTCTGAGGCCCCATTAGAGATTTTTTTTTCAAAATTATAATTTTTTAATACTTACTTAATTATAATTTTCTATTTAAAAATTTTAAAAAAATACAGGAATTTTTAAATTTTTCATTTTTTTTTAATATCACAGATATCATAAACAAATAATCATAATAACAAGATAAATAGGGCCTGAATGGCCGAGTGTCTAGCGCTCTGGCACTCGGTGCCACAGGTTACGGGTTCGGGTCCCGGTGGTGCCATGGATGTTTTTAGTGGTTCGGAATCCACTTTAAGCCGTAGGTCCCAGTCTCCTATGACTGTAAGAGTGTCACGGAGCTGAAGTCAGACTTCTACATACGGGCGCTCCATCAGAACAGAAGCTGCACCCATCCTCCCATGAGGGACACGACAACAACAAATACAGTATCATAAATAAATTATCATAATATCATAAATAAATACATCTGTACCCAAAAATAATGAATCTTGCAATTTAAAATACATAACTTTATTTCATAATAATTTAAAAATGATTTCAGGGACTATTAGAGAATTTTTTTCAAGAACGTCCTTAAAACTGCAGAGCCCCTGCAGGAGGAATGTGAATTATTATGCTCATCTTGAGGAAAGCTTTTCTAGGACATCCTGAAGACATCGTACGAAAGACATCCTCAGGAAATGGTATAATGATGTCTCTGAAGAGGAATCACTTTTTGAGTTTATTTGCAGTCGAATTTATTTGCAGAATATTGTTTTCCAAAGAGCAGCAGCGTGTTGAATGCAGTTTTTTCTGAATAAATTTTTAAAACGAGATATCATTATAATAAAATAAGTATTTACTCAATTAAATGATGTGAGTTTCAACTTCAAAACTACATAATTTAGAAAATCTGAATGGTTCATCTTGTAGATTAAAGTTGAAAGATTCTAATGGAAGAGGAAGCAAGAATGAACAGCGAAAATTATGCACAGCGAGCTCAGTTCCCGCAGTTAAGTGGGGAACTGAGAGCTATATTAAGACGTGTAATGGGAAAGATCAAAAACTCTTTGAAAAGTCTCGGAGAGATCTATCCATTCAGAAACTCTAGTAAACATAATAACTGCAACCACGACTAAAATTATACAAGCAAACATGAAAATAATAATATGATTCCTACGCCGATATTAATAAAAGTATAAATAAATAACACAAGAAAACTACGAATTTCATTTGAATTTATGGTATTACATAGGAAGTGAAGAGGTTCTAATGAAACTAAAGGAGAAAGAGAAGAGGTTCTAATGAAACTAAGGTCGAAAGTGAAGATGTTCTAATGAAATTGATGGAGAAATTGAAGAGGTTTTCCGCAATTCATCGAAAAGCCACACTTTCCAATATCAATATCGAATCGTTTAACAGCAATCAAAGAGGCTTTATATTTATTTCCTGAAACTCTGTGTTGCCCGTTAGTTTTCAAATGGATCCCTATTTGTGGCATTAAAATCTCTTAAGAACTAGGCCGAAAGAGAAATTAATATGAGCTTGTCGTAAACTTTTTAAGTACCAAAATATTTAATGTTTGAAGAAGTTTAGTAGAAATTCTTAAAGCCATAATTTGCGTCTTTTCCATATTTAACATATTCAAATGGGGTCTGTAATATCTCGCATAGCAAGATGTAAAAGGTTTGAATCTCAGTGGAGGGGATACGCTAACTAGTTTGAGGAAATGGACACGCTTAGAGGAAATTGGGATAATAATAGTGTACAGACAATAATAGCCGGCTGGATATTTAGGATTAGATATCACCTATAACTTTCGTACTGTTAGCTAAAATGTGTTTCCGTGAAGATATTGTTTACCCAATATTTCAATTTTGTGTATGCAACGCATCAGTGTATTTTATCATGGAGCGCGTTGACTGACGGAGAACCTAAACAATCTCTCTGCCCTCAAAAATTAATTATTTTGCAATGCAGGCAAAAGTTACGTTTCCTTCATGTTTAAGATAAGATGGAATAAAATATTTAATTTTTGTCAAATTTTGAATTTATCATTTTTTTGAATTAAAAAATCTTTATGATTTTTATCAGCCAATAGGTGTAAGCATAGCTAGGATGAAGTATGGATTGTAGGAAGTATATGAAGTATATTTTTATACGTATGACCATGCACTCTTAGATGGGGATGTATCGACAAGCTTTTGACATTGATGGATAATGGTGTTATGCTATTTTCTCTCCTCTAAAGTAGCTTAAATCCTATCAGAGTAGAGTTTCCTATGGACATTATACGACAGAGTTGCAGTAATAACCACCTCAAGATACAGAGCTCATACGGCGAAAATGTTGTTTAAAACATAATACCTCTCTAATATATTAGAAACAAAATGCCTTTTTTTATTTAGCAATTTTGTGGGGTATCTTTCCTCTATTTGAGAAATAAATATTATTTTTCACTATCTTATATTTATATTTTCATTACAAACAACTGCTTTATAGCCATAGTGGTGCCTAGATAATTCAAAATTTGATTTGATTTGGTTTGTTGCTTTACGGTCATCTTGAGTGCACGAGGGCTAAGCAGACATGGACCTACAGTTTAAAGTTGATTCTGAACCATTAACAAACATACTACTTTGCCCAAAAAGTAAGACCAATTATTATTTTTTTTAAACTCTTTATTTATTCTTCCAAATATATTTCATAGCCTACAAAGTAATCCCTTCCGGACACAATGCACTTATGCCAACGTTTTCCTGTCCTCAGTGCATACTAAAAAGTCATTAATCGGGATGGCTTTCAAAGTGCGCGCCGATTCACGTTGAATCTCTTCAATCGATTCAAAATGGTGCTCCCAGAGTGGTATTTTGAGTTTAGGGAATAGCCAGAAGTCGCAAGGTATGAGTACGGTGGTTGTGGAACGATATGGGTTCCATTTTGGCGAAAAAGTCACGAAAAATCAATGCAGTGTGAGCTGGAGCACTCATTGATTTCGGTACCAATAGAGATTTGACGCATTTGAGGCCAAAAATGGAATTGAAAGATCCTTTGAAATTTCAACATCATCAACAAGGTCTTTAATTGTAAATCGACGGTTTGCAAGCACCAAATCTTCAATTTGTTGGACTTGAGCTTCGTCGATTGAAATAGATGATCGATTAATTCAGACATTTCAAAAATCGCAGGAATCAGTTTTAGCGTCTCACAAAGCCAATCGTAACTCAAACACTAATGAATATTTTCACGTCAAATTTCACACAGATGTCAAGGACAGTGCTAGCTACCTAAAAAAAAAACGAAAAAATTGAAATAGGTAGTTTTAAATTAAAACATTTTTCTTACTTTTTGGACCCAGTAATGCATGCTAACGCTAGAATTCGAATCTGAAGTCTGTGATACCAAAAGCCAGAGCGCTGCCCACCTGGCAACCAGGCCTCTTTAAAATTTGGAGGGAAGCTAGTAAATTTGCTAAAGTCAATTGAAATTTTTTATATATTCTCTCATTTTACTACTACTACTATTTCTACACCATACTATTGTGCCTAAGACTGAGATACCCCTTCACAGTTTGAGAATGACGTGAGGGAATTTATGTACGTACACACAACAAAGGCGATAAAAAGGTTGAATAAAATCATTAGTTTAGGTAAATGATGAACATCTCATCTGAATATATCAGGGTATGATATAAAACTGGGGTCCTGATGGCCGAATGGCTAGCGCTCTGGCGTTCGGTACCACAGGTATCGGGTTCAAATCCCGGCGTTGCCCACGGGTGTTTTTGTAGTGGTTCGGAATCCACTTTAAGCCGTAGGTCCCGATCCTAATAGGGTCGTAGAGCGCTGCGGGGGCATTGTTACTCCGCGTCCGTGGCTTACCATCAAGTTACACGCGCCCCCTGGGTTATGCAAAGTGAGTAACATCGGTGCAGCCTTATGGCGAAGATCACAGTCTATTTGCCAGCTGCATTAGAAAAAAAATTGATATAAAACTTAAGATAGACCAAAGAAGAAATTGGAATTACAAAATTTATTCGAGGGAGTAAGCAAATATAAATATTAAAAGAAGCCTTTTAACAGTATTAGCTTTTAATGTTATAATGATTGAAAAATGGGGAAACTATTTTAAATGGATAACAGAAATATGAGATAATATATAAATTATTAATTTAAAAATTTAAAGGATTAAATTTTTGAAAACAATAAGCTTAAAATTGATTTGCAAAACATTCATGTGTATTTATTATTCACGTTAAACATACAGAAAATATTTGTTGTTTCATTTAAATAATATGCTATGCATTTAAACATGTTTAAATGTGAAAAAGAATTGCAATAGAAATCGATGCAATTGTCAACGCATTGATTGAGTGAGAAAGATAAATTTCAATTAGTAAACGGAATTTTAGATTTTGGCAGATGATGTCAGATATTTCTGAATTTTTGAACAGTGGAAGTATAAAAGACTCGAAAAATTTAGAACTGAAAAGTTTTTTCTAAGAAAATATATTAGACAAGGAAAAATATTCATAATTAAACAATTGGTTTTAAGATAAAAATAATAAAAATATTATGTATAACGTAAATTAATGTTTTATATGCATATAGTATAACATACACAACATACACATATAACATACACAAATTTTTATAAATTTAATTTACTTTATTCACCAAAGACCTTTTAAAGGAAGAAAGCAGTTAACAATACATTATTCAAATGGACGAATTAACAATTAGTGTGGGATATTTAAATTTTAGTTACCGCAGTTGAAATGTATCATGTTTTGAATTTCGATTAGAGATCTTTTGCATTACCACCTTTCCCATTGCATCTTTTGCAGTTTCATAGATTGTTTTGGTTATTGTTTGGTTATCAATCAGTAAGAAAATATATTCATATTGCTTAACATTAACTGCAATATTTTAAACATATTATTTAAATATCACTCATATGTTGAATATAAATGTTGGATAAATTTAAACATGATATTAAAAAAGTAATAAATACATAATTTAATGATAGTTTATTACTATAATGTCAAGATAGTTAAATAGGAAAGAAAATGCATGTAAACATCATTTACTTTATTACAGCAGTGAATGCAGTAAGTACACTGGTGCCCAAAAGTTAAGCATAAATCGTAAAAAGGCGAAAAACATGGAGTAAATATTCGTAAAATTATTCCAAATTTCTTGCGGATATTAATTGGGTGAAGAAGAAACATTGGGTTTATGCAAAACTTTTCAGTCGACTACGTCCTGCGCAAAACACCTGCGCATGTCGGAACGCAGAGAAACCGATTCACGCAGCATATGCAGTTCAGACAAGTTTCGTGCAACTGCTGTGCGAAGGAACGTTGTTAACCATCAAACAAGGTGAATGATGGCACAAAGCCCTTTCGCACCCACCAAGCTCCGTTACAGAACTGAAGAGAGCTCTCCAAGAAGCTTGGAACCGTTTGAGCCCACAACTCATTCATCATCTCATAGCAAGTATGGTAAATCGCTGTGCAGCGTGCCTGGCTGTCAGGGGGTGACCACACGCCTTATTCAACTGCAGCATCAGTATTTTATTTAATGTTTTCTTTTTTTTTTTTTTTTTTAAAGTGTGAACCCTTGCTATGCTCAGTTTTCTTTGAAACTGCTACTTTGGATAATAAAATTAATTATTATCGTTCTTTTGATTTGCTTTCTTATTTTATAACCATTTTACACTCGCATATCACGTTTCCCGCCATTCTGATTTACAATTCCTTCTTTATTCACATAATTATCAATTATGCTGAACTTTTGGATACCAGTGTATATTCATATGGGCACTATTATATGGTGATACATACCGATTTTGAACAGCAACTACCTAAAATTCCAGAAAAAAATACAGCAGTTACTTTGTGTTTACCTAATTGTAATAATAATTAAATAAAAGCGTGTCGTTCTTTAATATAATTTAGTTTAATCTTCTATCATTTTTATGTAATCGTTTTTTAGGTCATCAGTAAGAAAAGACGTTATACTTGTTAATTTTCTTACAACTAGTTTAAAATAAAGAAACATGAATGTTTTTCGATAATAAATTCAGTAAATAAATATTGAATTCATTTGTTGAAAATACTAGATGAAATAGCAATGTACATAAACTCTAACAACAATAATTTGCAGTTTCATAGATTGTTTTTTCATAAATTATTTTGGTTACGCATGGTTTCTTTAAACGCCATGATAATGTTAGTGAGCAGGAGGAAAAACAGTTCAATATATTCCTTTTATCCCCACGTAAATAAAAACTTGAGTATCACAAATTGTATTTGCTTTAAGAGGGAAATGCGCCTTTTTCTAACAGAAATTTTTTTTTCTTCCTGCAGGATATGATGAAACTTTTTAGATAATAAAATAAACAAATCAGGCAAGGCATAAGAAAAGGTCAACCCTAATGTAAAAATTCTCAGTCAGAATCAAAAGGATCATTAAATAATAATCTCCTTTCTAAACGAGAGAAACAATGGCATGATATAAAATTTAAACGTAGTTTACTTAATAAAAATATTTTTGCAAAGTAAGCATAAAAAGTAAAAGAAATTTTAACATTTTGACTTGGTTTGTTAACATTTTTAATTTTGGATTATTTTTAGGTATTTATTTTTTCTCTTTTTCAATGGATGATTTTTTAATTTGATCACTTTTTCAATTTGTAATAATTTTAAGTAGTGTATTAATAGTTGACTTCTCAATAAATATAAAAAAAGAGAACTTACATGGATTGCTCTCCATTTTTTGATTTAAACAAATATTTCGACTATATTTAATTTTGGATTAATTTTAGGTACTTATTTTTCTATTTGCAATGGATTATTTTTGAATTTGAACCTTTTCCAATTTGTAATAATTTTTAAGAAGTGTATTAGTAGATGAATTCTCAATAAATATAGAAAAAAGAAAACTTACATGGATTGCTCTCCACTTTTTTCTTATTTAATTATTTCATATATTTTTTTAATGTGAACGGAATCGATGGCAATGAAAAATCTGTCTTTTAAAATTTTCGGAAGCAAGATCTGATAGATAACTTCAACACAAAAGCTCTTGAAGCAGCCATGTTTAATTACACTCATGTCCATAAATTAAGAATAATTCAGAATCACACAAAAATTGAACTCTAAAATAAAAATTTCACCTATAGAATTATCACACACATCTTGAAGAAGAATATGCAAATTACAGGAAACCACAAGATGGACCGGATAGTACGTCACAATGACGAGAGTGTAAGAGAGGGGAATATAAGGAATGGTAGCAAAGAAGTAAAATTGTTCGCAAGCACTTTAAAAGCCATTCAGTGCAATAACCGCATAGTTATGGCACAAAGGAAGTAATTGGATGATTTTTTACGTGATGGAATTATCGGACGACTGGAATGTGGACGTACTCAACTGGAAGTAACCGAGGAACTTGGAATCGCCCAGAGTGTCATCTCCAGGCTTTGGCAACGATTCCAAGATGATGGTAATGTGAATAGATGTTACAGCACAGGTCGCCCCCAGTTACAACGCCGAATGAGGACCGGTATTTAGCAGTTACTGCCAAAAGAAACAGACGGAGCACAGCATCAGACCTGTCTCGTCAGCTCTCTTCAGCTACCGGTACGACAGTTTCAAGGCAGACCGTGTACAGACGCTTAGGGCACATTGGTCTATATGCTCGTAGGCCTGTCAGATGTGTTCCACTTACCGCAACTCACTGTCGCCTGCGATTAACCTGGAGTAGAGAGCATGCATTGTGGACACCGCAACAGTGGTCTTGTGAGATGTTTTATGACGAGTCCAGGTTTAGTTTGCAGTCTGATTCTCGCCGGACTGTCATATGGAGAGCGTCAGGTACCCGTTACCCCCCAAGAGTACACCTTTGAACGACACCGTTACGGTGGTGCAGGATGGCTCGTTTGGGGAGGAATTATTCTTGGTTCCAGAACTGACCTGCATGTTCAGAGTGTAACGATGACAGGCCACATCTATCGGGATGTCATTCTGGAACAACATGTACGTTTGTTTCGGGGCGCCATGGGTGCTGAATTTCTTTTTTTATGGATGACAACGCCCGTCCTCACCATGCAAACATTGTAGACGAATGCCTTCAATTGGAGGATATCACCCGTATGGATTGACCAGCATGCTCACCGGACTTGAATCCAATAGAGCATGTGTGAGATATGCTTGGCCGACGAATTGCAGCCCGTCAACCCCTTCCCACCTGTCAACCGGAACTTCGGAAGGCATTGCTTGATGAGTGGTGTAATATTCCCCAAGATCAGATTGAGAAACCTGGGAAGAAGATGTAAAATTACAAGCCTTCGCAGATGACTTCATATTTATTATAAGCGCCAACAATAGAAGGTCATTAGAAACAAAAACAACAACAGCTTTAAAAAAATTTCAATCCTGGGCAATAAAAGAAAAACTAAAGATCTCAGATGACAAAACCCAAGCAATAGTATTTGGGAAAAACGGAACAGTAAAAAGAAAACCAATATTGAAATTCAGCAACCGGACCATTAAATGTAACTCCACACTCAAATATCTAGGAGTTCTATTAGATCAGAATCTAATCTTCCTCCCTTACATCCAACATCTTAAAAGCACCCTTCTAATCAAATCAAACAAATTAGCAACCATGTCAGGAAGAGGATGGGGTTTTAACCCCAAATTCACCAGACTATGGTATAAATCAGTGGCAGAGAAGATATTATGCTATGCAGCATCAATATGGGCCGATAACCTTACAACAAGAAAAATTAATCATATCAACTCAATACAGAGGCAATTTGCATTAAAAATAACTAACGCCTATAGAACCTCTCCAACCTCAGCTTTATTAATACTAAGTGGTCTAGAGCCAACCTACTTAGTAGCAAAAAGGGAAGCAACATTCACACATATCACAAGACTTCAAATTAATGCAACATTCCACCAACATACATATCTACAGAATGATTATCAAGAATCAACATCACAGTGGTGCGAACCTCCATGGGCCAAACCATCAAAAATATTAAAAAATACAGAACAAAGAAATAGTGATCTTCAAATATACACAGACGGATCAAAAATGGATAATAGGGTAGGCTCAGCTTTTGTAGCAATGGACAACGACATAGAAATCCACACATGGCAAGAGAGACTCCAAGGCAATAACTCAGTCTTCCAAGCAGAACTAAATGCATTATTGAACTCATTAACATGGATAAAAAACACAAAATATAAAAGAATCAACATCTTTACGGACAGCCTACCATCCATAATAGCCATCAACAGATTTTTCAATACAAATAGCCAGGTTCAAGATCTCAGAAACATACTAAACACAATCAACAACAAATCAATAAGCCTACTATGGATTAAAGCACACACAGGCAACAAAGGTAATGAACGCGCCGACTCTCTAGCCAAAGAAGCAACAATGAAAAATACACATCCCAAATAAAAAAACCAACAAGCCTACTAAAACGAGAACTAAAAACCAACAGCCTCAAGATATGGCAAGAAGAATGGGACAATGGGATCACAGGAAGAAGAACTCATCACTTTCTCCCAACAGTGTCCACAAAAATGTCAACAAACACAAATATAAATTACTTTGTTACGGGTCATGGTCCCTTTCCAGCATACCTATACAGGTTTAACATTAAAGATACGGATAATTGCATTTGTGGCGAAATAGGCACACCGGATCATTATCTATTCTCTTGCTCTCTAACAGACTCAAATCATGCACTCCTACCAAACCCAGAAACATATGAAGCCTGGGCAAAAAAAAGCAGCAATCTCAAAAAATAAAAGAAAAATTATCAAGGTTATGGACTTTGTAACGCAAAAATATAGACTATATCACACAATAAAAACTATAAACATGTCAATAATATTGTGATGTAACCATATCCCTTAACAGTTTATGTTTATCTATTTACTATTCATAGTTCATATCACTAAGAATCTTGTGTCAACAATTCTGTACATATGTATATAACTGTTATTCTTTTCTCAAGTTGTCTAAATTCATTTTTAATTTTCCTTTTATTATATATTAGATTTTTTTAAGTAGTTTTAGTAGAGCGGTTGCTGGCGGAAAGCATGGAATACATGCTATTCACCATAAATCACTCAAAAAGGCCTAAAGCAAGAGTTCCTAGAACTCCTCACGATTGAGAGCCGTTCTGGCGTGTTGATATGCACCAGACAACTCTCAAAGCGGAACGGACCCAGTGATTATCACTGATTAGCAACAGTGAACTCAGCCAAAGGGCTGCTTGCGTTACCAGAGTGGTTATTCAATCCTCCTTTCCGTAGTTGTGCAACCAACACTGAAATCCCGTTAATTCGGGAAGGCCAGTGGCACTCCTGCGGCGTCCAAGATCAGATTGATAATTTGATACTCAGCATGCCTAGGCGTTGTAAGGCCTGTATTGCATCGTCCGGGAGACATACTCCATATTAACCATCATACTAACCATGTTATACTGTTTTTTGTAAATAAGTTCTTTTTTGAAAGTTGCTCCAGGGAGTAAAAATCGCAATTTTTATTAATTATGTCAAACATATAGCATCTTTTTTGCTCTTTACCTTTTGTTTAATAAATAGACTTTACAAATAAGTCAAATTTGTTTTGCGTCTGTCTCTTTTTTTGTCTGAACTTCATTATCCTTAATTTATGGACATGACTGTATAATCCTTCCCAACAATATTTCCTACTTCATGATTTAAAACTTTTGCAAATTAATGTCATTAGCCTTTTAAAGAAACAAAAGCTTTTTTAAATAAATGACTGTTTTTTGTTTTGTTTTTTTCCTTTCTTTTTAATTATTCGAGAAAATTATTCATCATCTAATCTAAGAACAAGAAGAAAGTTTTGAACACAAAGGTTTGGATGTGGTAGAATAAAATTACTTGACCTTCGAATAAATTAGAAAATATTAGCAGTTATTAGTACTGCATAAATTCATTGCAAAATGTATGTATATTTTAGTATATGTAAAGTCCTTCTGCGAGGGGGCTTGTATACACTTACGTCATTAATTTTCATTTCGCGGAAATGCAAACACATTTTTATTATCATCATGAAAATTGCTCTCAGCCCATTGACACACTACATTTAAAAGGCATTTTAAATAAACATTAAAATATAAACCAGACTTGTAATCTTAAACAGAATCAAATTTCTTATGCTTTTTTTCGGGTAATACTAAATAATAATTTATTGCTAAATAATAATTTAGTACTTTATACTTTAGTAATTCTTAAAAAGCAAAAATCTTCCTCAGGAAACAAAACAAAAGTAATGTTTGGTTGTAATAAAAAATTGATATCTAATCATTGCTAGAAAATACAAATTCCCAATACCAAAGTAAGAAAAAATTTCCATATATCTTAAATTAACGGCAATGTTTAAATATAACTTTTAAATTTTGCTAATTTTCTGAATATAAATCTTGGATAAATTTAAATATGGAATTAACAGGAAATAAATACATAATTTCATGATAGTTTCATACTAATCATGATAGTTAAAATAGCAAAGAAAATAAATGAATAAAATGAAGGAAAATAACATTTGAATTATTACAATAATGAGTTCAGTAAATATATTCATACATTGATTTTTTGGGATAAATATTCATTTTGAAAGACTTTGTAAAATACTAAATAGTTTACAACATTTACTTTGTATTTACCGTCTTTTAGTGAATGTTTAATAACTTTTCAGAAGTAGTAATGTTTACTCACACGGGTTAAATTTAATTTTCTTATAATTAGTTTCAAAGTAAGAAAGAGTAAGGTTTTACAATTTAGATTAAATAAATAAATGTTCAATAAATTTATTGAAAATACTAGATAAATTAGCAATATATAAAAACTCTTAATACCAATGACCTGGAGTAATTAATTTCCTAGTGACTGAGATGTCACAATTTAGATGTAAGGCTTTGCATTCTAGATGCCATTTCCACGACAGAGGTCAGAACCATGGAAGTTGATATCAATAATAATTCACGTCTCACAAAATCAAAACTTTAAAATAAATATTAGTAACGAGTCATTTATTGCTTAATAATTGGTAACAGTAATTTATTATTTATCCTTAAGCAATTATATTATTAATGCACAAGAAGTTAGAGTAATCTTTAAAGAAAATATTATATAAATTTGTATTTTGTATAAAAAATATATAAGTAGTACAGTTCCAAAATTAGTATTTTGGTTATAATAAAAGTTTTTCATATTTAACAAATAACAAATAAATAACAAATAACATATAAATAAATAATTAAATATAAGGGTGTCGTTTTTTAATATAATTTAACTTAATCTTCTATCCATATCATTGCATATTTACACTTAATCTATATTCTCCTTTGCATAAAATAAAAAATTCATAAGTATAAAGAAAATAAACACTTTGTAAGAAAACTATACCTTATAAAAAGAAGAAGCAATTTTCAAAATGAATGCCTTAATTTAAAGTATAAAAGATCCAAAGAAATAGCCACTTTAGTTAGAAAGCTATCACAAAATCATCAAGTGCTTTTTAGAGAGAAGACCTAATCCAGCAATAGCCATGGTTTTGGAAGAAAACAACCTATCTAGAGAATCTCCTAAAGAAAAAAAAAGAAAACGAAAGAGAGAGAGAGAGAAAGAGAGAAAAAACGAGCAGAACACAGTGCTAATTTTTTTCTCTTTCCTGTTGAAAGTTCAAAATGAAGAGCTGTTCTAAAGTGTCTTTTCAGAAAGAAACAAGAGAAAAAAAAAGGAGATGAGGCTCTGAAAGCTTTCACAATGAACTTTGAATAAAGTACCAAAAAAATGTCTTTTATTTCTTTGTTGCCTTCACTTTAGTTTCTTACTTTAGAGTATTCTTGTCAAGCCAATTGTTTTTAAAGCTAAAAAAAAAAAAAAAAAAAAAAATTGTCCAGAAATGTCTAAAAAAGAACAAAGTTTTACTTTCTTAAAAGGGCAGTGTGAATTGTTTCTATTTTCCTCACGAAACTGAAATTTTTATTTTACCATTCAGAGAAGGATAGCTAAATATATCTCCTCTGAACTCCAAATGTACAAAAAAAAATCTGAATTAATTATTTTTGCTATTTAAATAGTTCATTATTTAAAATAATTAATTTATTTGATAATGTTTTAAAAATTATAAATTATGCTGAAGAAGCAATATTTATTTTATTTCATTACCATAATATTTAAGAAGAAATTTTTAAATGTTTGTTTTATAAAAGTAAATAAATTATAATATTAAGTTTGATTGTTTGTCAACTATTATAAAAATAAAAATGTTCAAGAATTGAGAATAATTATTAATTTATACCGAAATAAACATTTGATATAGAGTAATATTTGAGTGCTATTTATAAAAGGTGTTGCGTGTCTTAAAAAAAAGTTATTAATATTTTGATTATTTGAATCCACACAAGAATTTACAAATTAGAAAAATGAACTTTGCCATGCATTTATAAATGTATATATTAATTTAAATTTTTAATTTTACAAAATATTTTTTGATTAATATTAAAAAGCAATCAAGAAATTATTTTTTTATTGCAGGGAAAAAATAAATATTAAGTTCTTTTTAATTTCTTATTTATACTTTAAATAACACAGCTGGGAGTGCAGGTTAGTATAAATTAATCTATATGGACTTAAAGTATTTGATACAGAATAAATACAATTATAAATAGGGAAAGTATACTGAAGAACATAATTATTTACTATTTATATATGTTTAATTTAGGTATATTTAC